>VDFB02368796.1:0-41161 GCA_007258455.2 Sequoia sempervirens | reverse complement strand
TTTGATGAATGGGAAGGAGCTATAAAATTTTTCTATCTAGATCATGGTAAAGGAATTTTCATTGTTCTATTTTCTAATAAAACTTGCAAAGATGAGGTATTCAAGATTAAATCATTGTCATTTCAAGGATTTGGTTTATATATGCGACATTGGACTCCAAATTTTAAATCTGAGGATTTTGTTGCTCGTTTTATTCCTTTTTGGTTCCAAATGTATGCATTACGATTGGAATATAGGGAGTTGAATTTTCTAGAAGTCATGGCTAACCAGATAAACATCTTTCTTAAGCATGATTTTCTTTTCTTCAATAACCCATCAAAGCCAGTCAGGTTGTGTGTATTGCTCGACACAATGAAGAAGATTCCAATGCATATAGAGATAAAATGCAAATTTGGCAAATGGTTGCAAGAGTTAATCAGTGAAATCCCTTAGAATGCATGTGCTAAATGTCATATGTTAGGGAATTCTATTTTTGAATGTACAAAAATGGATAATACATAAAATCAAGCTCGTATTTGGCAAAACAGGGGGTAGGGTATAGAATTGAGTCAGTAGGTTTCAACAGCTACACGCCATTTAGAGGCGGTGCTTAAGAGTAGCAAAAATCAAATTATTCCAAAATCTAAACAATAAGGATTCAAGGAGACTACAATGGGAGGAGGAGGAATAAATAAAAATGGATTATCACCAATCATGTGTGCAAAGCAATTTTTAGTGTCCATAGATTTTGCTAAAAAGCTAGATATATTGGGAAAGTTGAACGTGAACTACATTCTGAAATTATATTCCCCATATTTGCAGATTTCTAAACATCAATTGGATGTTGTAGTATGGAAATTGATGTTTCAAGACTCAAGGTCACTTATACTAGCTGGTAAAATGGGAAAATAAGAAGTAATTGCGACCCAAGCAAAGGATCTTTCTCTTGGTTTAGAATGGATACAATTGCATGAATTCTCAAAGAACATGAGAAGGTTAGTGATGCAGAGTTAGAAGTTCTAGCAGAGAAGATCTTTCTATTAGTTGGTTCAAAAATAGTTGATGTAATAGATGTAATTGCAGAAGAAGGGGATTTCTAGGATTGCAACATTGCAAAAGATAAGGGGGTAATCAGTAGTAATATATAAGAGGCATCAATTCAAAATGTTCAGAAAAAGAATTCGTCATTGACTGAAATAGATCAATTACTAAGTTAGGATGATGCAGAGTTTGATTATTCACAATCCTTATCTATATCTTAGACCCCATGCCAATCAATGACAAAAAAATCTCCGAGAAAGAGAGGTCGCAAATCAAAACTTACAAAGCTACATGAGGAAATAGATGCAGGAGTCCAAAAGACATTACAAGATTCGATTACAAACTCAAAAAATAAGCACTCGAGGAGAGCCTGTTTCTCTCCTCGCGCACAATGAAAATCATATCATGGAATGTCAGGGGCATTAATTCCCCTGACAAACACACTCACATCAAACGTCAAGTGGACAGATGCAGAGTTGATATTGTGATTCTTTAGGAAACAAAAAATTCTGTAGGAACATATGAAGCTACAATACAAAAATGGCAGTTGTGGAAATCAGTGTAGTCACCTGCTCAAGGTGCATCAGGGGAGTGTGACTTTATGGAATCCAAAGTCAATAAGTGTGATGTCAAGAAAAAATGAGAATAATTGGCAATTGTTGGAAATAACAAAATTTGACTTAAAATTTTGGTTGCTTAACATTTATGGGCCATCCTTGACTTCTAATAAGAAAAATTTGTGGGATCAAATCACACAAGTATTAATTGATTTAGAGGATGAAAATATTATATTGGCAAGAGACTTTAATGCTATTACTTCACTACAAGAAAAGAAAGGGGGCATTAGTCCACCTAAAGTAATGGAAGATTTTAGCACATTCATCAACACTAATGCTTTGAGGGATATTATTCTAGCTAAGGGAAATTTTACATGGACAAATAGAAGGAAAGGATTTCTCTAGATAGCGATAAGGCTAGACAGATATCTTGTCTCACCTATCTAGTTCAGTTCACAACATAATTTAATATTAGAGATCTTTACTTTTCTAGATTCCAATCATTATGCAATCTCTCTCAACATCTCAAATGTCTCTTGTCCGAGAATCAAATCTTCCTTTAAGCTTGAGAGTATGTGGTTTAGAAATACCTAGTTCATGGATTTGATTCGTCATTGGTGGACTATGACACCATATAAATAGGGCACAATGATGTTTCAACTATGTAAAAATTTAATGCACATTAAGCAACAACTCATAAAATGGAATAAAGAGGTTTTCAAGAATATTTTTCACCAAAAAGAGTTAATCCGTAAAGAACTAGAAGATGTGCATGAACAAATTATTCAACATGGTTTGGATGATTTCTCATATGATAAACAAAAGAAATTGTAAGAGGAGTGGGAAGAATTATGTGCAAGGAAAAAGTAAAGGGAGTTGTGGCTGAGGAGGGTGATTGTAATACCAAGTATTTCCATGCTTCTACTCAAATTAAAAGGGCTGCCAAAGTCATTTAGTTTGTCCAGGAGATTCCAACTGGAAATTGGATTACTAAGGAAGAAGATATAAGTAGAGAGTGTGTTAGATTCTATTCAAAACTCTTATCTACACCACAAGACAAAGGAGAACAAAATGATAAAGATGAAGTAGAACTTTTGGAAGCAATTCCACAAATTGTTACTGGAAGGGATAATGAATCTTTGATGAAACCATTCTCGTTAGAGGAGGTTAAAAAAGTTATTTTTTCTTTGGCTTTGGATAAAGCTCCTAGCCCGAATAGTTTTACTGCCCTATTTTTCCAAAAATGCGGGGACATTTTGTGCTTTGATTTGTTGTGGGCACTTGAAGAATCAAGAAGAACAGGTACATTGCTAAAAAAATTCAATGTAACGAATATAGCAAATTTTCCCAAAGTTAAGGATCCTAAAACATTTGCAGAATATAGACCGATATCTTTATGTAATACAATTTATAAGATCTTTACGAAGGAAATCCATTTGAGGTTGCAACCCATTATACCAAAGATCATTTCTCAAGAGTAGGGTGGGTTTATTCCGGGAAGAGAAAATTTTGAAGGGGATATTGTATCCCATGAAGCTTTGCACTCAATTTCTACTACTAATGCTCCTTCCATCATTGTCAAGCAGGACATGATGAAGGCTTATGGCAAAGTTAATTGGAAGTTATTGAAAAAAGTGGTTGCAAAGTTTGGATTTAGTGCAAGATGGTGTAGATGGATACTATCATATCTTTCAGGGGTAAAGTTTTCAATAATACTCAATGGATCTCCCACTAGTTTCTTTAGTGCATCACAAGGTGTTAGGCAAGGGGACCCTCTTTCACCTTTCCTGTGTATAATCATGGCCGAGGAGTTGAGCATGTTTATTATTAGCAAACATTCTCAGGGGCTTTGGAGGGGGACTCAAATTGAAAACTTAGGGTTAGTAGTCACACATTTTCTTTTTGCAGATGACACCAATTTGTTTGGGAAAGCCACCATGGTAGAAGTAAAACAAATTAAGGAAGTCCTAGATAAATATTCTTCAACATCAGGTCAAAAGGTAAATGCTTCAAAGTCAAAAGTTTATATTCTTAACACATAGGAGGAGATAGGAAAAAAGATAGTCAAAATTCTTGGATTTCAACAAGTTGTCTTACCATGTACTTATTTAGGGATTCCTTTTTTCTTGGGTCCAAACAAGGTAGCATATTGGGTGAAAGTAATAGAAAGATTAAAGTCAAGGATCTTATTATGGAAGGCCAGATGGCTATCTTTTTCAGGGAGAATTCTTTTGGTAAAAGCAATCTTGTCCTCAATTCCTAATTATTTTCTAGCAGTTCTCAAAGCTCAACAATCAGTGATATCATAAATTGAGAAAGTTATTAGATACTTCATTTGGAAAGGGTATATTGATGAATAGAAGAAGATGCCACTAATCTTATTAGAGTGCATGTCACGAGACAAATGTCAAGGTGGGGATGGAATCCACAACATAGCAAATAGGAATAAAGAATTTGGTGCAAAACTTGTTTGGAAAATGTATGTAAATCCAAAGACTAAATGGTGCAGAATTATGCAAGAAAAATATTTGGATAAATTGAATCCATCATGAATTATCACCATCTCTAATCCCCCAAAAGGATTAGCTATGTGGAATTTTCTTATTTCTTGTAGGAAACTAATTACTACATACATTTCATAGGAGGTAAATAATGGTAAGAGTGTCAAATTTTGGAGTGATTCTTGGAATGGGAATTCTACTTTGCAGAATAACCCTGATTTAATTCATGCAATGGTAACTTTAAAGGAAGCATGGGGGAAAATTTTCTGGATTATGTGTAATTAGTTGAAGTTGCAACAGGAAAAGTGTTTTGGAAGAGCATTTCAGATCCTTCTCTTTCTATACAACAGTGTAATGGGATTCAAAAAATATTAAATGAACATGTGGTTTTTCTTTCTTCAAAGCTTGAAAGACTTATTTGGGAAGCATCAAAAGATGGTAATTACACAATTAAGAAAGGTTACAAGGCTCTAAGTCAGAAAATAAGTCAACTAGCTCCTCAAAAGGCCTATTCATTTTGTTGGAACAACAAAATTCTACCAAAGGCTGGGAGTTTTGCTTGGTTGGCATTAAGGAAGAGAATTCTAACTAGTGATCGACTAACAAAGCTAAAAATAGAAGACCCTTTTAAGTGCCCATTATGTGATGAGGAGCTAGAAGATGTAGATCATTTGTTTATTAAATGTAGTTTTGCACAACAATGTTGGGCCTTTGTTATAATCAAGCTTAACTTTAATACTCCTTTTCCAAATTATTTGTGGGATCTGTTTCAAAGCTGGATGGTTTTATTTAAATCTTATTTTTTGTGTGTATTTGGAAAGTGGTGCCAACTTTATTCATATGGAATTTATGGTGGGAGCGTAACTTGCACATTTTTAGGAAAGTAGCTTCTTCAATTGATTCAATAAATGCAAAAATTGAGAAGGCAGTTTTTGAGATTGTAAATTCAAGTGTTCAAAAGCATAAGGGTATTAATTCAATTTTTACAAGTTGGGATGACCTGACTCGACACAACTAGAAGAGTTTAAAGCTACCATTTCCAAGCAGTTTACTAAATTTGCACTCTGTGAAGAGTGATAGGAAGCATGTTAAATGGAAGGAACCCCAAGACGGTTTCATACAGTTAAATTTTGATGGGGCCTCAAAAGGAAATCTAGGGGAGTCAAGGGCAGGTATCTATTTAAGAGATTCAAGGGGAAAGGTAATAGTAGTTTGTTCTAATCATCTCCCAAAAGGTTCCAACAATCTTGCAGAATTAAAAGAACTTTTGATAGGATTGGAGATTGCATTGAAGCTTGGCATTACAAAGTTTCATATCGAAGGTGATTCTTCACTGATTGGTAATGCTTGCAAAGTAAAAAACATTCAAAATTGGGGTTTAGGTTACATTCTTCAAAGAGGTTGGTCTTTGCTAGAAATTTTTTAGAATTACCAAATCACTCACACATATTGTGAAGGTAAAAAATTAGCAGATTTCTTAGCAAATATGGGATGTAATAATAAGGAAATATTTCTAGCCCAAGACATTAGTTGAATTAGAGAACACCCTCAGTTGGAGGAAATTGCACACCAAGATGCTTTAAATCTAGAATAGTCTAAAGGAACAAAAGATGCATTTTGTTAAATATATACATATATGCATTATGTCATAAAAAGGGAAGCGGTACAGACCAAGCAATCTTAATACACATGTTGTAGGTGGATAATCAACTTATTGTTTCAACATTCTAAAGATTATCATAAAAGTATGCTACGACAGATGGTCATCTTATAGTTCAACACTCTAAATTTCAACAAAAAATATGCCATGGTTATTTATCATATTTCCATCTAGTTCATGTGTCGAGATGCACAATATCCGGATTGGAAATGTGTCTCAACTTATTGGTTTGATATTGGAAGCATTGTGTTCTTTTCTTCCTTTGATCGACAAGACTGTGCTCCATCGACATGACCTTGTTCATAGTCCCCTCGATGGTCCGATATTACTCTTTTGTTATCATGTGTTTCAGTGGTGGGATGTACTCTTTTTAGTGGGACCTTTTCTATAGTCCCATCGATGGTCTGATGGTCTTTATTGGTTCACCCTCATGTTCTATTAGCATAAGTTAGCTCTATCGACGAGACCGCATGCTTTGTCTCATCGATATAATGATAACACTATCTTGTTGATGGGACACTATACTATTGTTGGGACTCTCCACTGTGTCTCAGTGATGGTTCGATGACTATGGTGGGACCTGAGCTGATAGGTGGGGAGAGGTAATTGGTGTTGACTTGGCAGTGGGGACCTCGACTAGTGTATACTTCATCGGTATGACATCCTCATATTGGTGGGAGTCAATTCACTATCTTGCCGATATTCTGATACATGGTGAACCTTTTGAGCGGTTAAGTGTACATCACCAGGACTTTCTTGTATTAGTGGAAGTGACATGGTGTCTCCTCAATGTGGCGATGGACTTGGTTGACAATTTACTTTAAGGAGCCTATTTCGGTGGGATGATGAGTGTTTGGTGAGACATGGTCTCTTGTCTCGCCGATACTCTGATACATGGTGGGACCTGAGCGGAAAGGTGGGGAGCGGTAGTTGGTGCTAACTTGGCAGTGGGGACCACATCAACCGGTGTGTACTCCATCAATATGACATCCTCATATCATTGGGAGTTAATTTGCTGCCTTGCCGATATGCCGATACATGGTGAACCTTTTGAGAGATAAAGTGGACATCAGCAGGATTTGCTTGTATCAGTGGGAAGTGACATGGTGTCTCCCCGATGTGGTGATGGACTTGGTTGATGGTATACTTTAAGGAGCCTGTTTCAGTGGGACAATGAGTGTTTAGTGAGACACAGTCTCTTGTCTCACAAATACTTCGATGACTATTTGGTTTGGTGGGGTAGTACACTCATTAGAGTGACTCAAATAGATCAACAAGAGGGAAATGGCATTAGCAAGTGACATCTTGGATTCCCCAAATGGTGCAGAATTGGGTGAAGGACAAGGAGACAATGGGTTTGATTTGAACATCAGTAGGGTGGACACTTCAACTAACATTGGACCTATGGAGTAATGATAAAAAAACTCACTAGTACTTCCATAATATGCAAAAATTGATGTATTAACCTAGTTTTTTAGTTTATATGTCTCTGTATTGAGCTATTATATTTACCTAAAAATGTAATATTTGCAGATTTAGGCTCATTTTGGAAAAATTTGAATGTCACTTTCTGTTACTGGCAATTTTGTATAACAACTCTCTCAATGCCAGTACTATAATTCTGTCCTCTATGTAATTCTCAATATTACAATATTAATATATAATTATAAGCAATAGCCTTTTATCCCAAAAAAAAAGGTTATTGTCATGATAAATAGTATTCTAGATAGTTAAAATTCAGATATATATAAATTATGTTATCATATACAGTTGTAATTATATGTAAAAATTATCAGCAATATGGTCATTTGATGCAACTGCTATATATTCTTTGTGAATTTTGTAAGAATTTTTATAACTATATATATTATATTATAATTATAGGCCTTGTACCTTTTTCTTAAAAAAAAAAAAAATTCAAAGAATTTTTTTTCACGGTTTTGCTTAAATAAAATTGTGTTTTTCCTCATCACCATTGTTTGGCCTATCATGATCCTACACTCACCCAAAAGTAACAATTTTGTAACCAAGCCTAGAAAGTGTCAGACCTTTAACCTAGGAATGAGAATGAGACACATGCACTTTGAAAGACCTTTCTTCCTCCTATAGACCACTATCTAGGAAATATCATCATCCAAATAAATAGAGTTAGGAAAGTGGAGGAAAATCCTTCTTTGAGGTTGTACTAGGGAACAACACATGAAGAGAGGAGCAACCAATAGGAGAGATAGAACAATGAGTGGATTTCACTACACTAAGAAATGGAGGATCAACAAGATCACAAGATGGAATAAGGTAAGAAGCCAAGATATGGGCTTTAGGTAACACTAAACAAGGAGGGACCTCGACATTATCAATCACAAGAGACTCAAGATCCTTTACAATGAGAACCATATCCACGATGAGATATTCATTTACAACATTCTTCCACCAAGAGGAAGATCTTAAAACCTTGGGGAATGGTTGATCAAATATCAAATTACCCATGAAATTACTTTACTAATGGAATTCAATTATGAGATTACTTTATCAATGAAATTCAATTGATGATTACTTATGTATACTTACATTCATAATTATGAGATTTTTAAATTATTTTTTAAAACAAGAAAATTTTATATCTACATTTTGGGAAGCTAAAACTATTGTTTTCAAACCTTATTCTTTAGTTTATGGTATTAAGTCCATAATACCTCTTGAGATTGAGATTCTATTATTATATGTGTTTTCATAAAAAGTGACTTATTGATGATTATGTACATATTGCGAATAATACTCACAAGAGATCAAAATATTAATTAGAGAGGAGTTGACATATTAGAAAATATATGTATACCAAAAAAAAAAATTTAAGGAAAAATTTAACCCAATAGAATTCATCCTTTCATCATTGCTTCTTGGTATAGTACCAATGCATTTGGTCTTTTCACTTCCATTAAAAAATAGAGAAATATTTGGTTAGCATCATGCACCAAAATGATATTGTTGTTGAATGCTATATAAGAGGAGGGTAGTTATTTGTTGATAATTGTCTCTCATTCCCCTTTTACCTTATATGATTCATTATTCTATCCTACTCATCTAGTTACAACTAGCTTAGATTAACACATGCTTTCACAAGCACATCATCATATATTGCTTCTTTGCACCTCCATTCTTCTTTATTGACACAATTTCACATTGACTACATACTACATTTATAGTTCATTTAAGTTACATTAGGGGAATCACGCCTTCTCCCTTACACCCTGTGTTATTATTATTATATCTCTACATGTTGGCCACCATGTTTTCCCCTTATACAACATAATTTTAGTGAGACAACCTTACATTTAGGGGCATTATGTTTTCCCTTACACATTACACATTATATCTTACATCGAGGTCATCATTCTTTCCCCCATTATACACCTTTTTACTTTATTGTGCATTGTATTTCCTATGTAGGATCCATTACTTTGATATTAAAATTTCACATGCTTACACTTTACCTTATTTTTCTCACATTAGCTAATTGTGTCTTTAGAAGAAAATTTACCATATTGGGGTTCATCAAAAGTTATGTATTCCCAAACATAATGTTTAGTTATATACATAACCATATTCTCCAAGGTTACATCAAGGATACTATGAGCATTCACCACATTCTTAATTATATGTTATGCCATGTATTGATATCTTCATCACCCATAGGGAGATATCACCTTATCTTCACAATAAAAGATAAGACTACTTGCTTGGATGAACATGCCATGTATGACTTTGAATCCCAATGAATGAAAGCAATAATAAATGAATTCCATGCAATGTATGAAATACTGACTACTTTTTACACTCTTTTTGCGAGAAATCTATGTTAATGAATATTTTGGAGGTAGTGCACTTGATATCAAATTTTTATTTTAGAGCTATGTAAATATTATGAATATTATAGTACTATTTTGGACTCTCTTATTACCAATGTTTGTAGTTGCAATTGTAGTTTTACATAAATAAAATATTACAACTTTATTTTTATACTTTCAGTGTCTCATTAGTTTTTATGAGCTTGTCTCCATGTTACATATTTGTTACCTATTCTCCAACAATCAATGATATAAGTGTCTACAAATAGTTAGAGCTATTATCATTAATTAGAATGTAAAGATATGGCTTAACTTTTATAGCTACATATTGAGTTGAATCAATAAAGGGACTTGGGATATAACCGCCATTCTCCTTCAATTGATATTCAAGAATGAAAAAAATCCATATACAATTATCAAGAAAAAAAATTATATCTTACAATTACTTTCATTATAATGAATTCATATATGTAAATATTAATGGAACCTTCTATAGATAGCCTTACAATCTATTATTTTCATTAGCATCTTAATAATTATGCTTTACAAAAATAATTTCTAACCTAATGTATTCAAACCTTTGTGATGTATAGGTGTATGTTTGATGATCCTATATCAATACAACAAGAGATTTTCTATGTTACCAATATTTTATTTTCTTCTCTTTATTTATTTTGCTTAACACAAGCTAACTTTCTATTTTTTAATGTATTTTTTTTTTTACCATAAGACTAGGTATGTCTTTATGATATAAATTTAATAACTTTTTGTTCCAATATGTAGGAACCAAAAAAAAAAAAGCAGAAAATTCAATCTAGGTTTGTTTGATAGAAGCAAAGGAAATTGCAAATTGCATTCCAAAGAAAATTGAAGTTGTTACAAATCATTCTTTCAATTGATTAAAAACAAATAGTAATACAAGCATTTTTCAAATATTGTAGACAATATTATATGTATTTCAAGACTATATTTCAAAATTATATGCACAAAAAATAGTAAACTAAGCTAATCTATCTTCTATACACATATCAAATTGTTCTCTCTAACATATTAATTTAAATATAATTTTTTTTCCAGCATAAACATTGCACCTCCTTCAAATACATGTGTTTGTATAAAACATTTAAATATTAAATCTAAATGTATTAAAATGTGAACATGTCAAAAATTCTCCAAATATAAACATTTAAGTATTTGTGTATGTTGTTTATTTATCAATCTAATTGAAAACACAAACACAAATGAAACATTAAACTAAAGAAAGCTAAATGAAATAAAATCAAACAAAGTTTCTTCAGAGCCATTTCATCTTCCTCTATCTCCAGGAATTTGAAGTTGTTGCTCTCAGATTTGATGTAAGCTTCTCCAAATGGCTGCTGTAGAATGAGTATGCAAATGAAAAACCTCTATTCAATATGTTGATGGAATGGAATTGCTAATACGAATATGGACAGGGGCTGTGGATTATGCACAGGGACTGTGAATGAAAAATATCATGATTCTATTGCTATGAAATGAAAATGCTATGAATACTATGAATACTATGAATGCTATGAATGCTATGCTACTTGCAATTTGGCTATAGTTATTTTACTGAAAGCTTCTATATGATTTGGAGCTCCCGGCAGTCATATTTATAGTTTTTCTCAGGCAAAATCCTGGCTGGCAAGAATCTACGGCTATGAAATTGTCTGGTAGATTTGAATGGTGAAAGATGAAGAAGTTGAGAAGAAAATGGGAGAGGTTGAGAGGTTGGAGAGAAGAATGGATTCCTGTCTTCAACCCACGGGAACAAGCCTGCACAGAAACAGAGAAAATTAAATTTTCTGTTTTGGCAGTTTGTTTCACGGGTGTTGAAGATAAATCCCAAAATTAATTAAATAAATAAATTTATTTAATTTCATTTATTGCATTTTGATTTTTGATTTTTATACTATGGAAGATTTAATTAAATATTTTGTAATATTTAATTGTAATGTGACTTCAGAAGAATATGAAATATTTAGAAGAATTAATTAAATATTTTATGAATATTTAATTATAAATAGATATATGAATCGAATTAGAGGAATTAATTAAATATTTGAAATATTTAATTATAAATAGATATTTAGAAGAAGAAGAATATTTTAATCTTTATTTAAATAAGATTTTCAAACTAAGATTATATGATAATTAATATAAATAAATCGTAATATTTATTTAATTAATTAAGAAATGAATACGAAAAGATGATTAAATAAACTTATTTATTTAATCAAAATAAAAGAATGAAGAAATATAAATAAATTATTTAAATTTTATTTATAATACAGATAGAACTGAAGATTTAATTAAATATTAAAAAAATATTTAATTAATTACGCAAATGTGATGTGACCATTTTAGGTGTATACAAGATTAACTCCCAGTCCATTTCCACCACCGCCATTGACCATGGCCATGGAATTCACTTTTGCAGTCAATTTGACTACTGAATGAGACGCCAGCAATGACGTCATAGCACAACTGGAAGTTACCAACTAATTTTGAGGAATTAGTATGGGACGCCAACAATGACGTTGCAGGAAGAGCACAAGCCATTATTTACCATAACATGTCGGCGAAAAAACAATATAAATATACCATGTAACTAAACAATTACAACATACAAAGCATTCTTTTCATTATACAGCTTAAGCATGGATAGCCTGAAAGAAGATAGAGAAGATGTTAAGCTTCTAACAGCTTGGTTCAGTCCCTTTGGCATGCGAGTTATGATTGGGCTTGAAGAAAAGGGTATCAGTTATGAGTATGTGGAGCAAAACCTGGGGAACAAGAGTTCCCTGTTGCTGCAAATGAATCCTCTACACAAGAAGGTACCTGTTCTCATCCATAATGGCAGGCCTGTTTCTGAATCTCTGGTTATTCTTCAATACATGGACCACGCTTGGGATTCCCCTCACAATGCCTTTCTTCCCTCTCATCCCTATGACCGAGCTGTTACGCTCTTCTGGACAGATTTTGTAGACAAAAAGGTGAGTCCCACTAATCTGATTTAGTTTCTAAGATTGTTTTTCACCATAGTGGTTTGTTGTAAGGTTTTATGATAAATTCGTTCAATCGTTAAGATTGAATCAAGGATTGGATATTATCCATTCTGCCAAAATCGTATTTGGCACAATCTTCACTTCATCTCTTATATCATACCTCTAGGGATTTGAAGCTTGGGGGATGGTGTAATCAAGGAACATACCAATATCCTCATCAATTGTGCTCAATCAATTGAACTATAACCTTTTAGTGCAGATCTTTATTTAACTGTAGTATCATTAAGAAACCCATAATCTGTAAGATTGCTTTTCTATTTATGTTATATGTTATTGTTCATAATCCTATTTGTTGAACAATTCAATCAGGTGATGTCTATTGTGAAATAGAATATCATTACCGTTAAACACTTAAAAACCCACGTTTGATTGTTGATTTATCATCAACTTTTTTCCCATGATTAAATTTGTAATAAATTAACCAATAAAATACATGTGTATAATCAAATCTTAGACAACTTTAGCTCAAGCTTAATGTGTTAGATATATTATGTTCATGCTTATGCTAATGTTGTCCTTATTTGTGTATGACAATGACCTTATTTTAGGTTTGTGTCCCTGAGGGAAGATATTTAGAACTGAAGGAGAAGTACAAGAAGCGGCCAAATGCGAGTTCCTCCAGAATTTAGCAATATTAGAAGAAGAGTTGAAAGGAAAAGAATACATTGGTGGAGATAGGTTTGGATTGGTGGATATAACATTTGTTCCTTCTGTTTTATGGTTTGATGCACTTGAGAGTTTTGGAAGGTTTAAGATTGATTTGGAGGAGAAATTCCCAAATATTTGGGCATGGAAGAAGAGATGTTTTGAAAGGGAGAGTGTGAAAAAGACACTTCCTCCTCCGGAAAAAATATTGGTTGTTGGAACTGAACTTAGAAAAGCTATATTAAGCGGGACTTTAAAAGCTTAATTTGAGAGATCATAATAATTTAAAAAATGATTTGATCTTTTTATATTCATATTTGTAGAAGTGGTATTCTTTGAATACACTTACACTGAATTTAGAAATTGAAATATCTTATATTTATTAAGTAGTCTATTTTTCATAACATTGATATTATGTTTCATCATTATATTGTAAATTAATGTTTAAATAAATTTCAAATGATTAATATTATGTTTTATTTACTTATTAATTTATATATTGAAAAGATTAAAAATATCATTTTAATTTAAAGAAATTGGTTTGATAGTCTACTATGGTTTAATTTATTAATTATAATCTTAATTCAAAGAAAATATTCTAATAGCTTATTCCGCCATGTTTCACTTATTAAAATTTTATTTTATATCACTTTTAATCATCAAATTTTAAATAATATTCCTAATCTTTATTTGTATTTATATAATTTTTTATACCTAGTATATAATTCCTATTAATTATTTTTCATTATAACATTTTTCATTGATATTTTATGGAGAATATTATTTAAAAAATTTAAGGCTAATATCTAATGCCAATACATGGCTATTTTTTACTTCTTTATATGTTTGATCTAGAGAAAATAAATTAATACTTATGTATAAGGTAAATTCCAAGAATTATAATTATTCACTCATCTCATATCTATTCATCAAAACTAAAAAGTTATTTAGAGATTTTCTAATTAATTAATTGGAGGATTTAATAAGGACCATTGTCCTTAGATGTAATAAAATATAATAGTTTTGCAACCTTAGTACAATAATGAAAATAATGATCTCAAAAGTGAGAACACCAAGATACCATGTAAATCATACAAAAATTAACACCCAAGAACTATTGCACTACATTGCCAAAAGCTACTACCATGAATATAAAACCATATAGCCATAGTGAGCTTAACACACCATAATTGGGGGTTCAAAAATTATTACTAAAAAGAGGGGTAAAATGTATTAAATCAAGGAAAATCATACAAGGTAGAAGAACTCAATAAACCCACCAAGGGCCAAAACCCACGGGAAAACAAAAAACCCATCATATCCCTCCCGAAACCCCTAAAAAAATCTCATGTATTCCATAACAAGATCCTCTAACAATTGAGAACAAACATCCAAAAGGTTTTCCCAATCTTCCACACTCCACATCCCCATCTACTCAGAAGCCCATTTAGCCAAGCAATCAACCACCTTGTTCCACTTCCAGGGAATATGAAAAAAGGTGGTAGATTCCAACAACTCACTGATAAAAGAGATTTGCTTGACCACCAAGGTCAATTTCCAATTCACTCCATCCCACTTCAATGCTTATTCAACATATCAATCACTATATGTGAATTCGACTCACAAATGATCCTTCTCCAATTGAGGGCACAAGCTCGTCTCAAAGAATAAAGAATAGACAAAGATGAGCCATAAATTCTTTGGTTTGTTGGCCTATATACACAAAAAAGAACACAATCACCCTTGAATTATCTCTTCCAATAGCACCAATCCCAGCATGTCCAAGATTTCCTTTGGAAAACCTAGATCAGTGTTGATTTACAACACACCGAGAGGAGGAGACGACAAACAACCAACACGCTGAACCCTTCCTTTGGAAAACTATCCCAGTCTAGGCCTAGAAACCCTCCTATCCACATCAGCTAGACCCAAAGACTGAACACCATGCTCATCTCCTAGATCCAAAGGGAAAGAAAAATCACACTTTACCACTAAAATATCTTGAAGAATGCCCATAATTCTCAACCATAGTTGTCAAATCTGAATTTTCTTATATCTTGAAAAATCTTGTGATTCTTTCCAACCAAATATTTCAAATGATTAACCTAGGACTAATTTTAGAAGCAATTTGAAGAAAAGAAGTCCTAATTGGGGGGTTCCCCAACCCACCCTAGAACTCTTGATGAAAGAAGAGGCATGACTGCACGCTTGGTTCCAAGCTCCCCACCAAAGATGCCAAATCTCTCTAGAAAAGGAGCAAGTGTGAAAGAATAGATGCAAGGATCACTCTTCACTATTACTACACATAACACATATAGACAGACCTTGCAATCCTCTCTTCCATAAATTCTCCCAAGTGAGGAACTTATTCTACACCACTAGCCAAGATAAAAATTACACTTAGGCTAGGAGAACTTGTTCCAAACCTATTTTCACTAAGGAACACCAACACACCCATAAAACTATTTGTCCAACACCTAATATCTTGAGGCAATTGAGAACTTACCAAGTTTAGATTAGGGAACCATGCTAGAACATCTCTCTCAAGTAGGGAATTGCAAACTCTACCAGCCAAGATGTTAGCCAACTCATGACGATCCTCCATTGAGCCTCTAAGAGGCCACTCATGAGGGTCTTCCATCTGCATATTTTAACTTGATCAAGAACCTAATAAGACTTGAAATCAACCACTCTACACCAACCTGCATCTAGAAAAATGTTACACAAGGACTACAAATGTGGGTAAATTGACATGATAGGAGGATACCCATCCCAAGATGCAAACCAAAACAAAGCCTCCGAGCCACTATTACATATCAAAAATAATCCTTGCTTGATTAGCTTAGCATCCTTTTAAGGGTGCCCTAGATCATAGAACCTTTTCCTAAGAGACTGAATCTAGGCACATCAACACTATCCACCCCTCCCAAATACTTTGAACTGAGGATCCTCACCCAAATTTGATGTTGATCGGTGCACCACCTCCAATATAGCTTAGCCACCAAAACCTGTCCATTAAGACTAACCTACTACAAGTCGAGCCCATCTTCATGCTTTGATCGAAATATAGTTTCCCACTTAACCAAATTCCACTTCTTCGAGAGAAGATTACTAGCCCATAAGAATTGTTGAGAAAGGCTCCAAACTCTTTAATTAAAATAGACGACACCAAAAGAACAAAAACTTTATATATAGGGAGATCTTGAACCACCAAATTCAAAAGAGTCTCTCTTCCCATAGTAGAAAGCCACCTACAAGTCCAATGACAAACCTTCTCATAACTTATCAATAACATACTACCATAACATCCTAGAAAGAGATCCCACAACCAAGGGGATACTAAGATAAAAAAAAGTGAGGCAATCTGGAATATGAGAATTTGAGCTATTCTCATCTGAATAAGTTTTAGGGTAATAAAGAAAAAATGGAAGACTTTACCTCATTGATTCTTTGCCCTGAGACTTCCAAATAAATATCTAAAATATTATGAAAGTTAATTTCCTCCTCAACTTTGTCTTGGCCCTTTAAAGCATTATCATCAACAAATTGTAAATGAGATTGAGAAGGAAAACTTTTTCCCTAGCTCCAACCCTGAATCAAACCTTGCCTCACACGAGATTTAATAAATTGCCCTAATCCTTCAACCATTAAGATGAATAAGTATGGAGAGAGGGGTTCACCTTTTCAAAGACCCATAGACACTCCAAAAAGCTCTGAAGGCTCACTATTGATTAAAACAAAGAAGGAGGAAGAAGTGACATAACTCATAACCCACTGAATCCAAACTCCATCAAACCCAAAAGCACTCAAAATATTCTTGAGGAAGGACCACTTAACACAGGCATAAGATTTGGCCATACCAAGCTTAATGAACATTACCTTCTCCTTGGAAGAATCCATAGAATGAACAACTTTAGTTGCCATGAAAAATCCCATAAAAAATCTTCCTTCTAGCAATAAAGCCACCTTGCTCCTCTAAAATTAACTTGCTCAGCGACGACTTGAGATGTTCAACTATCAACTTAGTAATTGTGTGGATTCATGCTTGGTCACATGGAATGCATGGATAGCTTGTGCTTCAGAAGTGTTCATGGAGTCTCTGCAGATGTATTGTAATGGGTTTTCATTACTGAATAATACATGGAGTGTGGATGCTTTTGGAGGCTGGGTTTTTCCCTCTTGAGGGTTTTCCCAGGGCATATCTTGTGTCATCTTTGATGGGTATGTTGTCTATTCTCTTGCATGTTGATGTTGAGTATTTTACTTGCATGTTTCAGATTTGGGTTATGTGGAAATTATCATTACATGGCTGCATAGTTTCCTTACAAGTGGTATCAGAGCTTTGGTTATTGGATTGGATAACCCTAGGTTGCATGAGAGAATGAAAGGCAATGGAAAGATATAGGGTTTTGCAGGTGCTTTATTGCAGATCTGAGGGTTTTTGGGTTTGCTGTTATGATGGGTTGTTTGCAGATTTGGGGTGAGAAAATTTTGGCAAAATAGGGTTTCTTGGTCATGCATTTAAATGAGGGTTTTGGGGGTGAGTTTTCACAGATGACCTCCTAGGACAAAATGGACCTCATGGTTGGATTCAGGTTGGCCGAGAGAGAAATTTTGACATATAACATGCCCTATTTTGGTTACAAAAAAAAATGTTCCTTATTCGCCGCATTTGACGTCGACGGTACGTCTCAAGAAAAATATTAAAAAATCCTAAAAGAAAAAATTTAAATATTCCCTCAAAATTTATTTTCCCCGCAAAATGAAACAAAAAAAAAAACATTAGAAAAAATTGAAAAATAAAAAATAAAAATTTGAAACTTTTTAAATTCGCCATTCAAAATAAACTCCACTGATTTCAAAATTTATATGCCAGCTTTTAATAAAAGCGCCGGGTCCCCGCCAGGAGGAGGAGAGTTTTTAAATTGAAAATTAAATTGTATTTAAATATGTTTTGATTCCACCACTCACCACTGCCGCCTCAAGTGCCACTCGTGAGCCACCGTGGTGTAATTGGTCTTTTATAGCGCTTTTTTTCAAACGGGCATAACTTTCACCCAGGTTATCGGATTTTGACTTCTTACAGTCGTTGGAAAGCTGGTTCTGAGCACTACACAGTGGTATAGGTTTGTTCCATGATTTTGCAGTTTTGAAAGTGTTTTTCTTGGTTGAAGTCAGATGTTTATTTTGAGCTTTGAGAGGGCATATCGGGTGCATACGGAGTCGGATTTTGGACTTCGAATAGTCAACGGAAAGCTTGTTCAGAACACTTTACAGTGGATCAGGTTTGGAGATATTTTGGCATGGTTTATTTGCTGTTTTCTTTATTTGAGCTGTTTATGGGTCTCTTTGACTATGGTGTTATTATGAGCTTATGGATTGTCGGATTTGGGATATTTGATATTGGATTCATTGTATGCTCAGTTGTACATCTCAGATTATTATACTTTTGACATGGTTATCAGCATGTATGTTGCATTGTTGTATCTACAAGTTGTGCAATGTTGTAGGTGGTCTATACTTACTTGTTGCACCTATGACTTGGATATGGGTTGTCTTTGCCCATTGATATTTCAGTGTTGATGCATGATCAGTTTTAGTGGCTTGGTTTAGTCACTTGGTTTTGATTTGGTTGTCATGTTAAGGAGGTGAGATGGTATTACCAGGTATAGTCATGATATGGAGATATGTTGACTATGATTATGCAGATATGTGGACATGGTTGGGTTGATTTGTTGGTATATTTGGTGGTGATCATGATGTCATGGATGTTTCTTGTGCATTAGAGACTTTGGCATGTTATGATGGTTTATGCAGGTGCATTGATTGGTGGTATTGGATTGGTTCCTGATTATGGTTGTGGCGGTGTATCTTCTTAGGTTTAGGAGATTGGTATCACGATGTCATGGATAGCTTGGTTACACGGTTCAGTGGGAGCTTGTGACAGTGATGGTTTGGCGGTGATGGATATGATGGTTTGGCGGTGTATCTTCTTGCTTTAGAGGATGGTTATCATGTTGTCATTGAGAGCTTGGATTCACAGGTTTTGTGTGAGCTTATGACAGTGTTGGTTTTGTGCATCATGGTGCCATGGGATTGCTCGGTATCACAGTTCAGTGGGAGCATTTGGCAATGATGTGGATCCATTGGTTATTATGGATGGTTGTCTTCAGCAGGTGATCTTTGGTGTCATGGAGGAGCTCTTGGATTCTGTGTGCTACAGTGAGAGTTCTTTGACATTAGGTGTTGGAGATGTTGAGGTATTATTTATGACTTGTTGGTTTTGACAGGTGATCCTTGGTTGTAGGATGGTTGTGTTATTATGTCATGGTATACTCTTGATTACTAGTTTAGAGTAGTGGCATGGTGCATGTTATGATGATTTATTCATGTGATCTTCTTTTGAGAGGATGTGAGATCATGGTGTCATGTTTATGTTCCTGATTCTGCAGTTGGAGCTATGATTTTGATCTTGGTTGGTTCTCTTTGTATTGAGTACATTGATCATTTGCTTGGTGTTTAGCATGGATTGATCGGTTACAGGTGCTCATGGATACTTGGAGACATAGGTGAGACTTGGTGTTCTCTTGTGGTTAGAGACATGTTGTTGATATGGTTACTCTTGATGAGGTTTTAGCAGGAAGTCCGAGGGAGCCTACACCTTGGTTGGACGTGAGTTCAACATGGACCAATGAGGAGAGTGTTCTTGGTTGAGTCATGATGACTTGGATATCCTGGAGGAGCATTCTCATTTCCCACTCTTGGTCTACTCGGCGGTTCACTTGAGAGGTATTGCCCATTATTCTTTCAGGTGCATTATGTTTATGCTTTGTCTTCTCATGGATATGGATCTTGAGCCATGGATATTTGGTTTCTGGAGGGTTCATTTGAGGAGTGTTGGCATGCTTATCTCCTTGTACATGTTGGGTTTAGGAGATGGTTTATTGGGCTGATTTCCTTGGTTTGGGAATGATTACTTTGAGTTTGATCTTCTTGTTTTGAGATGCTTACATCCATGTTAGTTACATATGTTATCTTTGATCTTGGTGATTGGATGGATGGATGTTGTTATGGATTTTGTTATGGGGTATTATGGAGGAGATCATACTTGACACAGTTGGCATTTAGAGGTGTGTGTAGGAGGACATGCTACAGGGTTTGGTTTGCAGGTTTTGCTTATCAATGTGGATGTTCCTTGGTACTACATGTTTACTTCTATGAGATGTTGGTAGTAGACTTGGTATGCCTTTGTGATGGTGCCTTTTTGGGATGTTAACGAAGCGACGCGTTGAATGCGCTCATTCCAGGTTTGCATTCATCTTGACATTGCCCATGCAGTGGGAGCTCCTGGATGTGTATGTCATGCTTTGACAGGTTTGCACATGGAGTTTGTTATTGTGGTTTATGGGTGGATATGTTGTTGGCATAAGTTTACTATGATATGTATACCTTTGGAGGTATGGATAGTTGGATGTGTTGGCACTTGTTGTGGATGTCATTTCAGCTATGGTGATTTATTCTTGACAGCTACTGGTGCATATTGGATTCAGTGTTTGTGTTTTGAGATATCATTGAGGCAGGTTTATGCTTCTTTGTGACAGTTAGTGTGACATCTCTTTGGATGTGTTCATATCTTAGTGCAGTTGGCATGGTGGAGGATGGGAGCATTCATGGATGAGATGGTGGTCACCTTGGTTCTTGTTACAGGTATCTTGTTGGAGCACATGGAGCACTTGGATTCCTGGATGGTACATGTTGCCTATGGAGTTTATTTGTTACCCCCTTATGCAATGTATACAACAAGTGGGAGATTGTTAGAATTAGGTGTTGTACACCTTGCATAATGTTTGTAATATTTTATTTATTTATTATGTGTGTGGTGCACCTAGGGGTTCCTAGATGGACGTGCATCACAAGGAGTTATAATGTTGGGGCCACTTTGTTGTATGTAACATTGGGACATAATTGTCAAATGTAATTATTTAATATTGGGGAATAATAAAATAATAAAGTACCCAATATTAAATGTGGGGTCACATGATGTATTTTTGGGCACATGGTTTATGTAATACCACTTGGTGGTTTTGTGGGAGCTTGTTTCTATAAAAGCAACCACAAGGGTAGTTGTTTAGGGTTGGAGAAAGTTGGTCAAGGTTGAGCTTGTGCATGTGTGAGGGTTTGAAGCATGGCATGGGATGTGTGGATTCATTCTTGGTCACATGGAATGCATGGATAGCTTGTACTCGAAGTGTTCATGGAGTCTCCCCGCAGATGTATTGTAATGGGTTTTCATTGCTGAATAATACATGGAGTGTGGATGCTTTTGGTCGGGTTTTTTTCCCCTTGAGGGTTTTCCTGTGGTATATCTTGTGTCATCTTTGATGGGTATGTTGTCTATTCTCTTGCATGTTGATGTTGAGTATTTTTACTTGCATGTTTCAGATTTGCCGCGTGGAAATTGTCATTACCCATTACAATACATCCGCAGAGACTCCATGAACACTTCAAGCATAAGCTATCCATGCATTCCATGTGACCAAGCATGAATCCACACATCCCATGCCATGATTCAAACCCTCACACATGCACAAGCTCAACCTGCTAACCTACAACAACCTGTCAAACCCTTGACCAACTTTTGATCCAACACTCAACAACTACCCATGTGGTTGCTTTTATAGAAACAAGCTCCCACAAAACCACCAAGTGGTATTACATAAACCATGTGCCCAAAAATACTACATCATGTGACCCCACATTTAATATTGGGTACTTTATTATTTTTATTATTCCCCCAATATTAAATAATTACATTTGACAATTATGTCCCAATGTTACATACAACAAAGTGGCCCCAACATTATAACTCCTTGTGATGCACATTCACCTAGAAACCCCTAGGTGCACCACACACATAATAAATAAATAAAACATTACAAACATTATGCAAGGTGTACAACACCCAATCCTAACAAAGAATAATTTTGTACACCACATTGCACAGGGAAATCAGTCTAAAGAGATCCAAAGTATTTGCTCCTTAGATCTTTTTGGGATAAGGGCACAATAATTAGCATTCATGGCTCTTAAAATTTGCTTGTTCCTATGAGATTCCTCCACAATTGTAAGAAGATCAAGCTTGATAAATTCCCAAAAATCCTGATACAATTTTATAGGAAACCCATCTGGACTTGGGGCTTTCCCCTTATTCATATGAAACACAATCTCCTCCAACTCATTCATGGAGACAAGTCTAATAAAAGAATCATTCATCTCACTAGACACCAATGAAGGAATGCACTCCAAAATAAGGGATTCTTCCTCATGGGTGGGAGGGGAATCCTCAGTGAACAAGGAAGAATAGTACCAAACAATCTCTTCTAAAATTTCACTAAAGGATTAGAGTTGTTTCTCCTCAGAGGACCGGAGAGAGGAAATAAATTTACCTTTCTTTCTATCTTTCATAGAGTTGAAAAATAAGTATTCCTGTTGGGTTAGTGCAGGATCATGGGGTTCCAAACTAGGCCCCTAAGTAGCAATGAAAATTCAAAAAAATAGAGTTAGTCAACTTGACATAAAAAATTGAATATGTTATTAACAAAATTTGAAAAATATGCAAGAACAAAATTTATAGTAAATTGAATGTGGAACTTCTAAGATACTAGTCCTTTTTTGGAAAAAAGTAAATCTATTTGGTGAAAATTTGAAATTTCAATGTAGTAGTACTAAATTTTCAGGAAAAAAGTAAAAAGTAGGTGTTTTTCCGGCCACCCTAATGGGGAGCAAATTTTTTTTTTTTTGAATCTTTCAATATAAGTAGAGGACACATGCTTGGATGTGACACATATTTTTTTGTAATTTTTTTTGCAAGTAAATAATTAGTTATGAATTTTCTAGTAAGAATTTATAAAAATATTAAAAACCATTTGTCCGGCCACCCTAACTTTGTCAAAAAACTATGATTTTGTTTTAAACTATAATTTGTGAAGCATAGTGTTTGACACATTTTTTGGATTCAAAAAATGTTTAATTGTTTAAAAGTGTAGACACGTAAAATGTCTTGATTGATATTATGCATCTGATTCTGGTCAACTAACACCGTTTCTTCTAAAATCACTTCGAATTGATCAATTAATTGAATAATCAACATTATTTAATTAAATAAGCAAATTCAACTATTAATCAAATAATTAAATTTATTTGATTAATTCATCCTTCTTATAAGTAATTATTCATCTTATTAAATCAAATTATTTAATTAAATCCTCCCTTAATCCTCCCATTTGATTAAAAATCAATCAAATCAAATGTCACATCTCCTAATTCTCTCCAATTAATTAATTCTGGATTAATTAATCCTAAATCAACTTTCTAATCATCATTACCAAATCCTCCAACTTTTAACTCTTCAAGAGTTAAATCAACTATGGTCAACTAACTAGGTTGCACATAAAATCAATTTATTCTATTTGTCTAATTCCTCAATTATCCTCACAAAGGAATATTCTGAGGAATATTCCTCTCAACCACCTCTTAATCAATTTCCCTCCAAAGGATTTCAAAAATCTATCACATGCTCTTACATCTGCATTTAATTCTCTTACAATCTTTCAAATCCTCTTACATCCTCTCAAATCTCATTTAATTCCTCTTACAACAATTTCAAATTCTCAACCAACAACATTTACTTCTCTTCCATCTTCCTCCACTCACACATTTCCCAAAATGTGCTCCTCCCTTATCCAATAGAATTGTGACACTTGTCACATTCTCATTGGCTCTCAATTTATCCCACATTCACCAATTTCCTCTATTCTTCAACCCTTGGCTTCTATAAATAGAGACATCTTTTCACAATATGGATCCACAACTTCATGCATTTCTATTATAGCTATTTGAGTTCATAGCTTTTCATCATTTTCATGCAATTTAGCAAGGTTATTGTCAATTATAGACTTGGATCACCTACATTTCATCAAGCTTATCAAAGGGATTGGGAAAGTGCTTCTTTCCACATCAAAGGAGCACCAATCCCCCTATGGGATGAAGGTTTTGCTGGTTTAAGTAGATTACATGCTTCATTATGTTAATTTCTTGTTAATTTCATGTTTTCTCTTAATTTAGTTGAAGAATATTATGGGGAGCATTAGATTTGTGTTACTAACATGTTTGACATTATTTTGTTAATCTTTTGTTAGTCTATGTAGGTTTTGTGCTCACATTTTGGTGCTGGAAGGAGGGTTGGTCAATCTAATATTTTTTGTAGATATAGGGGAGCGACGTCGCCTTCTACAAATGAGACGCCGCAGAGTGCCACTTTTGACATCCAATGCCATATTTGTCATGTCATGCTGCATTCACTCGCTATTGTCGCACCACCTTTGATCGAGTGCCACTTTCACCTTCTTTATTTTCTGTCTAACCTTCTTTCCGTAGAGCGCCACATTTTTTTAGCACCGCATTCACGCTCTTTGTTTCTGTAGAGCTGTCACATTCGTGATAACCAAAGCATCACATTTATTTTTCAGCGTCACATATGCCACTGACAGAATTCCGCATTCATCTTTCAGTGCCACAGTTGCATGAGGTAGAGGAGGGATAACGTTTGAAGTCTTAAAAGCATTTTTTAATGCTCTTTGTGACAATTTGAGCTTTTAATTTCTGGAATTCAATTTCTAGGATCAACTAGATTCAATTTGGACTTAAATTTAACCTAAAACTCAAGCTTTGTCAAGTTGGTTAAAATTGAATCTTAGACACTTACTAGCATTTTGATTTGGATTAAAATTGAACAAACAACTTTCACACTCAAAATTGGTGCTATAAAAAGAATCCATTTACTGCTTTTGAGGATTAAAATAATTTATGCTTGTTCTTGTTTTGTAATCTTTTCCACAAACCAATACCATTCAAATGTGTATGAACTTCTCTCACGCTTCATGGCGATCTTGAGAATCAATTTTTTTTTAGTGATATTAGATTGTCTAAAAGATTGCCTCCACATTTCAAAATTGGGCTCTTAAAATTGAACAAATCTTGTTAGTGTGAGAAAAGGCATTGCATGTGTTCTCTCTTTGTTCATGCAAACAAAGATTGATCAAACTCTAGATGTACTTACTCACTATTGTTCACCTTTCGAGGGCCTGCCTTGGTGGGAAAAAGTACTCACCCCAAGGGAACGACTCAAGCGGTAAAAAACATAAGCTAGGCTCTTCTGAACCGCTATACAAATTTGTGGTTGCAAGGAAAGTTTGCAATCAACAAAGCGATGCATGATAGCTCTCCCCCAGTATCTTTATGATGTGTAAAGCCCTTGTTCTAAGGGTTGGGAGACCTCTTGAGGGAGTTTATCATTGTGTCCTTTGAACCGGATTCCCTTATTGTGAGCCTTTGTTTAGAAGCCAAAAATTCTAATATTTGTTGGAGTCAGGAGGTCGGACCTTCGGAGTCGTCCCACATATTTGCGGTTCTTTGTAGAGATGAAAAGTTCGTCATGGGAGATTCATTAGAATTGAAGCTTGGATGACCCATAGAAGTGAGTGTCGTGGAGGGAAGCCAGTGTAGTCAAGCTTCTAATCATCCGCTCTGAATAGGCACGGCTAGATTTATCCAAGTGAGAATTTGACAAATATTTTCTTTTCCATCCTAGGATTGTGCAATCTTTGAGTTAGTTAACACATTGTTTGGATCCAAAATCTTGAAAACAAACATTCAACAAGGTCACCAAAATTCAAACCCTTTAGAAGAGGCAAATACCTTTGGAAAGTCCAAGTACTATTGCTTGTCTCTAGGGATTTATCCTTAGAGGCTTCTAAATATTTGGGCCTATATCTCAATTTGCTCTCTCTAGAGTCAACATTAGGGAACTATTGCCTTGATTATCTTGATTTCCACATGATGGACCTTGTGGGATGAAAGGGAATTAAGTCATATACATTTATTTTGAAAGCTAAAGCAAGAAATATTTTGTGGTAAAAATAATCCATTAAGCAAAGATAAAAGACAAATTGAACCCCACACATGAGTTGTCTCAAATTATTTCCCACAAGATCAAAGTCCCAAAACCAAATTCCATCAATTGTCAAAAACGTCTTAGTCCAAAAAATATCAAGAAATGTCAGTCTATGCTTTACGAAGTTAGAGAAAGATTGGTCTATAACTTTTATAAATGTGCTTCAAAAGACAATCCCAATTTGTATTCATTCTATTATTGTCAAAATCCAAGTCTTTTTCAAAGTTTTGAGTTTCTCACATAGAGGTATAGCATGTTCTTCAATACCTAGGTCTTGTAAACCAAATTCTCTCTAAGTTCACTTAGGATCAAAATCAACCCTTTCATCCATCCCAAAACATCAATCAAATCCCATCTCACAAACAACTTTTGAACCATTGGAAAAATTATTCATACTAGACTTTTGGTAAAATCCTTCAAATCAACATCAAAATCACCTTGTTTGGCTAAGTGTGTGTGGATGAATCCTTCCTCATACACCACTTAAATTATCATCCTTGTGGAAAAGTTTATTCCAAGATAACATCCAACATCTTGGAGTTTATAAGTCCATTATCCAAATCAAATCAAATCCAATCCAAATAAAAAAATCCAAAGAATCCTAAAGTCTAGTATTCCTCCAAGGGCCTTAAAAGTTCAACACCCATATCATTCACGCCTTTCATCCTTCATCTCATCATTGGTCCTAAATCCATTAGAGGTCAACAAGGTTAAAACACAATAAGAACATGGAATATAAACTTTCTCCATACATCATGAGTGATCCAAGTCAACCAAACTATCAAAGCCTTACCAAAGGTCATTGGATTATCAAAACTCACACTTATACAATCCATACATGGGATCATTATCTGGACTATAAACCTCAATGGTACAACAAATTTAAGTATGCCCAATCTAAATTTTGGAATACGTTTCCCTTTAGTAGATTTAAATTAAAGTCTAAACCTAAAAATCTATCAAAAAAACAATCAATGCACGAGTCTTCAACAAAAAAACATTATCCCACCAAATCCATACATGCCAAATGTGAATATACCAAGTACAAGTTTACCAAACGTGAACATTTCAAATCCACACTTGCTAAGCTTTGGGATAGATATGTTTGCGAATCATACAAATGTTTTTCAAAGTCCAAACAATATGTTAACAACTCCATGTATTGATCCAAGTCAAGGAAACACCATGCAAAATCAAAGTTACCTAAATCAAGGCAATATGTTTCCAAACCAAAAAAATGTTCAATGTCAACCTATAATGCCAAATATAAACATCATCCCAAATCAGAACATTGTCCAAAATCATTTTTTCCATGATCCCATACAAACACCATAAGTATACATTCCAAATATGCTTGAACAAAAACCAAATCAACTATATCAAGGGTGTCAAGATCAAATTTTGTGAGATCATATTGCTATACTTAGAAAATTCATTGATTCATATCACCAAGAGACATCTCCACCCCAAAATCAATACACTCTTCTATTGGTTAAACCATGTCATCAAAGAATTTAGTTGTGTCCACAAACACATTAAGAACAATATCTCCAATGTCAAGAGGTTGGATATCAAGATCAACAACATCAACAACAAACCCAATCACCCCATCTCGAAGATCAGTCATCATATCTCCAATATCAATCACAACTATCCATCAATGAGCACCTTGAAGATATTTCTACCTCATCCAACTATCAAATCAACATATATCAAGAGTCACTTTTCAATCATGATCAAAATCCACCAACAATACCCAACAATAATCCAATTCAAGAAATGTTAACATCATTTGATCCTATGGTTGAAAACATTGACAATCTCTCCACCACAATTGTTGAAAACAATGATCAAGATCTATCCATCAATGAGCACCTTGAAGATGTTTCCACCTCACTAAACGATCAAATCAACATACATCAAGAGTCACTTTTTAGTCATGATTAGAACCCCTCAAAAAATGATCTATTGCAAGGAGTGTTATAATTATTTGATCCTATTGACATAATCCAAGATCCATCTACCAATGATCATGTTGAAAATACCTCTACATCATCCAATGAGTTTGAGGAAATATCTCAAGAATTCACTCCAAAGCATGATCAACATCTTTCACCTAAGTCTAGAAATGGTCCTTTCCAAGACATATTGACATCCTTGTATCTCATGGTTGTAGATATTGAAGGAATCTTCGACTCCATACTTGATCCAAATCCACTCAAAGCTCAAGAGGATATTGAACCACTTCCCATTACTAATGAAGATATCCAAGAACCCTTTATAAGAAATCCATCCTCTAAAACTGACCCATGTCAAGAACTTGATCCAAAGCATGTCAAAATCAATTCAAAATTATTCAAGATCAAGAATTCGTATCTCCAAGATACTACAATGATCTAATGAACACTCTCCAATCTATACAAGATGTCACAAATGATGATCATATCCATATATGACATATTACTCCATCTACCCATGAGATGATTAATCCAAATGGATATTTAGATGATATTCATTCAAAACAAGAGTCTCATACTCTTGATATCATTACCAAGAACAAGAGTCTCCTACTCTTAACATTTGTACACATGATCAAGGTATAGAAAAATCTAGAGACATATCAGAAATGGGTCATGAAGAAGGCTTCTGTAGAAGTTGTGAATCAGAAACATCCTATGAAGGCATATCAAAAATGAATCATGAGGGAGACTTTTACGTGGATAGTGAATCATAAACACCTCTTAAAGAAGCATTAACATCTGATATTTCACAAGATCAAGCCAAAAATATGAATCAGGAAGTTATCCCACTTATGAAGGATCCTATCACTTATAAACTTGGATCACTTACCTTTTCTAGGGAAAGCTATCTTATCAATGAAGAAGCTATTACCTTTGAAGATCCACAACAGAACAGAGAAGGATTAGCACCTTATTTCCAAGGTAAATCATATCTTATTGTAAATACAATGTTTCAACAGATGAATTATCAAGGAAAAGGATTAGGCCTACATGAATAGGGTATCCTAGAACCAGTGCAGATTATTGGAAATCCTAAGCATCAAGGTCTTGGTTATTCGACAATTAAGGGATCTAAACATATCAATAATACCTCTATAATACTAGGGGAAATTTTATCTAGTGCAAGCATCAACATAAGGAGCACAAAGAGTCCTTATGGTGAAACCAATGCCAATACTACAACCAACCACGTCATGAATCTTCATCCACCCATCACCCCATCCACAAATTGGGACCAACCTGAAAAGAAGGATGTGAATTAAAGCAAGAAGAACATCATCAAAGGAAAAGAAGTATCGAATCATGAGGACAAATCAAATACAAGCAGATACCAAAGAATACAAAGAAAGATTATCCCTATCAAACTCCATTAGTCAAAGAAACTATGGGGAAAAATAAAAAAGGGAAAAGTATCCATCAAAGACGTTCACAAATGCAAAAGAAATATTCTCAAGCAACATACAAAGTATACCAAGAAGTTGGTCCTAATTCCATGCACACTTTCGTATCCACCCATCATTGCTCATTTTCCCAAGTTTGGAGAGTTAAAGGTTCCAAACTATCAACCAATCCATCTTCTACTCCTAAACACACTCCATCCACACCTCCATGGACGATATATAATTCTTACATTGACCATGTATTGGCATCCACCCTTCATTATAAGGATTCAGAAGGCATCCTATTGCGATGTGAGCACAAAGACAAAGTTAACTCCGGTATCAACAAAGTAGATGAGGAATCTCAAAATTTGCATTCAAGTGCACACATCTTAGCAAAGAAAATTATTCAAGTAGGATATTGATGGAAAATTATGATAGAAGCATCTACATTGGCACCACCAGGTGGTTCAACATGAGCTTAAAATATTTAAAAAAAAAATAATCATGAAAATAGTAAAAATATTTTTTTTCCCTCCAGTGAAAACCACTATGGTGGCACTTTGGACAGGTACCATGATGAAAACCTGGAAAACAGGCGTCATGTGTAGAATTGAGCATCTACATGTGCTAGTTCAAGTGGAAGCATCTCATCCCATCCATGATAAATCCAACATTCCATCCATCTCATCCATAATAAATTCATTCATCCATAAACCATTTATCCAATCCATTTTCATCCATCTACATCCATCTTCCAAGTTATCTCGATCTTAATAAAATTTCAGTGTACACTTTACACTTGCTTATGGTAAACACCTTGACATGGGCCATTTTCATTGATCCTATCCTACCTAATATTAAATAAGCCATGAAGCACTATCCAAATGAGAATCCTCTGTTCGAACACCCTATCTTATCACAAGATAATCCATATCCATCCATCCATCCATCCATATACCTATCCAAGCATCCATCCATGGCATTCCATACATTACTAGACACTGGGGGTAGATATTTATATCTTCCTTTGAGAATAAACCCTTGATCTATATCTTACAACTTATGTGGTGATCTGAACATTGGCAAACGTGAAATCAAATTGGTCAAAACATTTGTGAGCCAAAATCTAAATCACTATCCCATGGCATATTTTGACAAGAAGAAATTCCTTATTAAGCTTCATCTTTTATCAAACATCAATCCAAACAATCAATATCAGTCGCATCTAACATGTGCTTTAACGTCACATCAAATTGTTCAAACATATTTTGTTCCAAACCAAGCTTCAAAATCATGATCAATCAAATCCAATCAACCCATCATCATCTCAGGATATCCTTCCCAATCCTCGTGTTGCTTAACACTATCCTTGCATTGTTGTGTATCCTCAACAATGTTATCATCATCAATCCATCAATTAAATTAGTCAACCTTAGCTTGGTTTTCAAAAAAATCCCAAAACAAATCACTGATATTGTCACACATCCATATCCAAATTGTCAAAATCATGCGAAAAATCTAAAAACATTCAAAAAACAAGAAAATCCAAAAAAATTCAAAACATATCAAAATCCAAAAATAGGTCAAAATGTTAGAAAAGGTCAAAAACATGGTTATCTAAACTACACCGACGTCTTTGAGCTTAAACATAGGCAAGGCTAATATTTGATTAGCCCCTGAGACACAAAAACACAAACATTCAAAAAAACACAAAAACACAAAAACATTTAAATAACCCAAAAATCCAAAAAACAACCTTATAACATTTCAAAAACATCAAAAACATCCAAATATTTGAAAAAATCCATCCGTCCCATTTCACTTTCACTCGCAATAATCTCATCCATAATAAATCAATCATCATCTCCACCCTTTGGAAATACAAATAGAAACAACCACAACAATTAGCAAAAGAAAACTTCAAACACAAAATCAAAATCAAAACAACAAACTTCTAAATGCAAAATCAAACTCTTGATCATTCACAAACATGTCAATCAAACAAGTTATATCAACGGCCTTTTCAAAAATCCTATCAACTTGCCACCATCTAGTAACATGTCCTAGGACGTATCCTTCCTACAATGAGCATTATCTTTGGAAATCACTTTGGATACTTATCCTAAACAAAACAACTTGCCACCATCCACTAACATGTCCTAGGATGCATCCTTCCTACAATAAGCATTATCTTTGGAAAACACTTTAGATTCTTATCCTAAAAAACACATCCCTTTGGCTAGAGGTATGAAGAACATTGGCTTGTTTGTTCACTTGATCTTTTCTTTGATTTATCTTATTGCGCTCATTCCAATGACCTCTTGATGATGTCTATCAAAATGATTTAGAGAGAAAGGAATGGGGCATTGATCATTATATTTTGTTTGTTGTGCTTGTTGGATGTTCTTGTAATATAACCTTAGCGAATACTTGCTTTGTTAGGTATGTATGGAAGGTGTTTTGGTCAGCTTGTTGATTATTGCATTGATAGGTTATACCTTTCCGTGTTTTGGTCCGAGATGTTTGAAACTTCTAAAGTGCAACCTAGCAAGGTTTCCATATGTCAGGTGTGAACAAGAATAATCCTATTTGTGTGTCGAGTCAAAGTCCATTGCACTAGATACCCCACCATCCTGGTTGTCTATACCTTGATGCATCATATTTATGCGTTTTATCAAACATAAGGAAAGTTATGCTTTTTACATCCCCAATCCTTGGATAAGAAATACATCATCATCACTCATCACCATATCTAATAAAGTCTCGACGACTCATGGACTTGGAATTCTGCATCTTCTTAGAATCAAGGGTTCATTCATCTTATTCTTCTACTTATATCCATCTTATTCTTCTCATTCTTATATCTTTACTAACAATTCTATGCAAGTATCAAATTAGTGTGTTATATAAAAATATACGTAAGGCTACCCATGGTCATTGACTCTCTATATATCATCAAATCTATCTACATTAGACATTTGAGCTTTCTAATCATCTTTGAGCTGAACTGATCTTAAATATTTGTCACAAGATTGACCCTAAAATTATTTTTTTCGCTTGATCTTTCAAGGGGGTAGTATGGTAGCGTAATTACTTCCGTTGGGGCAGCGGTGGGGCATCCAAAAAATTAGGGAATTTTTGATTTTTGATCATGGTAGGGTTATTCTTTGAACAAACACATCAATTACACTGCTTCAAAGAGGGGAAAAATGTAGACACGTAAAATTTCCTGATTGATACTATGCATCTGATTCTGATCAACTAACACCATGTCTTCTAAAATAATTTCAAATTGATGAATTAATTGAATAATCAACATTATTTAATTAAAATCAACAAATTCAACTATTAATCAAATAATTAAATTTATTTGATGAATTCATCCTTCTTCTAACTAATTATTCATCTTATTAAATCAAATTATTTAATTAAATCCTCCCTTAATCCTTGTTGGAAATATGTGTCTCAAGCATTACAGGTTGAAACCTCCATGAGTGCCAAGTCGATGTGACAAGTTCCATGTCTAGCCGACTAGCAGTTTGCTTTATTCATTTCTGAACAGGTCGCTGTGACCCTCTCATTGTCTTGTCGAAAGGTTGCACTATGGAGTCTATCACTGTAGCATGATGTATTCAATATGACCTTATAGCGCTCAGGAGACCTCTGGCCGAAAGGCCATTCAATCATATATCGGCGAGACTCTTGGTGATTGTGGTCCTTGGTGAAGCTAAAGGTTTTCGCTAAGATGTCTCAGTGAAGTGTTAGTCTCTTGCCAATAGCGTTTACGTTGAGGTCTTCAGAGTAACCTATATTCACTCGGTAAGAGGTCACCGCGAAATCAAATATCATGCCGACAGGGACTACTTGGGAGTTATCGATATAACTCTTAGACTTCGTTATGAAGTCTGAGCGATAAGCTATTGTCTTGCCGATAGCCGATGGCTATCGGGGTAACTCTTGGTGACAGTTAGTCTTCGATGAAACATATATAAATCAGTGAACCGTTAGCAGTTGGTTCAGTGCGACAGTTTTGTGGAAAATCTCAATAGTTAGGGAACACCATGGATATAGTTGAAAGTTGCAGACGCTTGGGGGTTGGATAGTAGTTCAATCAACAGTGAAGTGTGAAGAATTCAAACTGTATCAGTGAAGGAATTAAAATCTGTAAAGGCTGTAACTTGGATGTCTCTGTTAGAAGAAGGTTCATGATGAATGCTGCTGTATAATGACACCAGAAAGATAAGTCTGGAATTGTATTTGGCGACATCGGTACAAAGTATTTGTGGCATTGGCGAGACACTGTTAGTGTCTCACCGAGATGCCAGAGTTCCGATCATCAATCGCTATATGTGGAATCTTAGAATGAATAGATAGGCCGGAAGTGAACTATTAGTGCTTGTTCAAAGTGAAAGAAGTTCGTAAAGGGAAATCTCAACAGTTAGGGAACACCATGGATATAGTTGAAAGTTGCAGACGCTTGGGGGTTGGATAGTAGTTCGATCAACAGTGAAGTGTGAAGAATTCAAACTATATCAGTGAAGGAATTAAAATCTGTAAAGGCTGTAACTTGGATGTCTTTGTTCAAAGAAGGTTAATGATGAATGCTGCTGTATAATGACACCAGAAAGATAAGTTTGAAATTGTATGTAATTCTGATTACTGTAATACAAAGTGATTTCTCTTGGTGTGGTGAGTTTTTCTCCCGTAAGGGTTTTCCCATGTATATCTGGTGTTCATGTGTGTTTGTCTAAATACTCTATTTCTATAATCCGTCTCATAGTGCATCTTAACTTGATTGTAATTGAAAATTTAAAAATACTTCTGCACTCTTTCCTGAGGTATTGACGTTAGGATAATTGTTTTCTACATCTAGTTTTCCTTACATTCCTCCCATTTGATTAAAAATCAATCAAATCAAATGTCACATCTCCTAATTCTCTCCAATTAATTAATTTTAGATTAATTAATCCTAAATTAACTTTCTAATCATCATTACCAAATCCTCCAACTTTTAACTCTTCAAGAGTTAAATCAACTATGGTCAACTAACCAGGTTGCACATAAAATCAATTTCTTCTATTTATCTATTCCTCAATTATCTTCATAAAGGCATATTTTGAGGAATATTCCTCTCAACCACCTCTTAATCAATTTCCCTCCAAAGGATTTCAAAAATCTATCACATGCTCTTACATTTGCATTTAATTCTCTTACAACCTTTCAAATCCTCTTACATCCTCTCAAATCTCATTCAATTCCTCGTACAACAATTTCAAATTCTCAACCAACAACATTTACTTCTCTTCCATCCTCCTCCACTCACACATTTCCCAAAATGTGCTTCATCCTCATCCAATAGAATTGTGACACTTGTCACATTCTAATTGGCTATTAATTTATCCCACATTCACTAATTTCCTCCATTCCTCAACCCTTGGCTTCTATAAATAGAGACATCTTTTCACAATATGGATCCACAACTTCATGTATTTCTATTATAGCTATTTGAGTTCATAGCTTTTCATCATTATCATGCAATTTAGCAAGGTTATTGTCAATTATAGACTTGGATCACCTACATTTCATCAAGCTTATCAAAGGGATTGGGAAAGTGCTTTTTTCCACATCAAAGGAGCACTAATCCCCTCTGGGATGAAGGTTTTGCTGGTTTAAGTTAGATTACATGCTTCATTGTGTTAATTTCTTGTTTATTTCATGTTTTCTCTTAAATTAGTTGAAGAATCTCATAGGGAGCATTAGATTTGTGTTACTAACATGTTTGACATTGTTTTGTTGATCTTTTGTTAGTCTATGCAGTATTTGTGCTCACAAAAAGTTATAGATGTTTTTTAATTAGCTTATCAATTAGGACTTTACATATAGTGCATGTGTAGAAAATAAATAATAATTACTTATTTAATGCAAAATAAAGCATATCTTATATCTGTAGAATATTGTCAATTTTCTAAACAACCCCTTTTCATTTCATTAAAATCAAATGAAAAAAAAGCCATCAGCACGAAGGGTGTAGTTTGAAAAACTCTTGCAACCTCTATAAACACATCCTAGACGTTGACTTTTCAGGTTGTTCACCCCCAAGCCAAATACCAAAGCAATAATGAAGCAAAGTAGATATCCATTACACAAAGCTGCATAATGGATACATGTTATTCATGCTTAAAAAATGGATATCCGTTTATTAAAACCAAAAATATGAAGATATAAAAATCAATATATATTAAATTTAAAATGTTATAATATTAATAAAAATATTATATATTTTTTATATTAGTATAGATGATATATTAATATATATAATATAATTTATTCATATAATATATTAATATTATATTTATTATAATATTATAATTATAATATTTAATATTTAGATTAATATATATTATATAAAGTACTACTAGAGGGGGTAGCTCCCTATATTACTCAAGAGAAAAAACCATTACATCAGATGCAAAAGTGTCAAAGTTCGTGATATAGATAACCCACACCATCAACAATGTCCAACAACCTAACTATACTTTCTTGAGACAACACATCAGGGTTGACTTCCAAGAAAGAAATGAAGTTATTGATGTTATTTTTCTATTCAACTCCCTTCTTGTACACGTTCCAAGCCTTGTACAATTTAATCTTCTTTTTCTTTGTGTTCAAATCTATAACATCCACCATTATCCTAGAGGTTGGGGTAGCGACCAAGCTATCAATTGCCTCCATGACAACATCTAAATACACATTCCAAACTGTCCCTCCAATCTATAAAGACATGAGGCCAAACACAGATTAGATCATGATCCTCCATTTTTCGTCACTTCATGCTGGCCTGAATCATTGAGAGAATATAATCAATGCATAATCCAGTGAAAGATCATTACACATCTCTAAAAAGACAAAACATTTCCATCTCGACTCTCAAATTTGCATGACCACTTTTAGAGAAAAAAAATTAAACTTTGCACTTTTCTTTGTATACAATCGCTTCCAATTCATGACACAGGTTTGTTGGGTTTTACCGACCTATATAATATATTAATATTATATTTATTATAATATTATACATGTTAATATATTAATAATAATAATATTTATATATTCAATAACATTAATATTGATATAATATTATATTATTAATGTACATAATATTAATATATTATAGCTGAAAAAAATAATTACACAAAATGAAACAAGTATTTGTAGTTGTCAATAACGGATATCCATTGTACACATTAAATATTCATGATGTGCAAACCTAAAACAAACGCTATGTCTCTAGGAATATAGAGGGGTTGTAAGGTACAAAAATCGGGAGCATTCATTATAATGAAACTTAAAAATCTATTATATTAGCCATTATATTATATATTGTGTGCTCATGATAGCAAGTATTACATATTATTATTATTTTTAATATATTATATATTATATAATGCATTTTAAAATATTATATATTGTATGATTATTAAAAAATACAAATAGAGAAATGGAGATAGGGAGAGAGAGATGTAGAGAGAGTTAGGGAGGAAGGGAGGGGTAGGTGGAGAGAGGTAGGGTGGGATGAATAGAGGGAGGGAGAAAAAGATGGAAGGAGGGAGATAGGGATTGATAAGATGGGAGGGATAGAGAGGGAAGGAGGGAGATAGGGATTGGTAGGGTGGGAGGGAGAGAGGGAGGGACAAAAAGAGGGAAGGAGGGAGATAGTGAGAGGTAGGATAGGAGGGAGATAGGGATTGGTAGGGTGGGAGGGTGAGAGAAAGGGATAGGTGGAGGGAGAGAAAGAGGGAAGAAGGGAGATAAATATTGGTGGGGTGGGATGGATAGAGGGAAGGAGAGAAAGACAGAAGGAGAGAGAGAGAGAGAGGAGATAGGGATTGGTATGATGTGAGGGAGATAGGGAGGGATAGGTGGAGGGAGAGAAAGAGGGAAGGAGGGAGATATGGATTGGTAAGGTGGGGGGGTAAGAGAGGGAAGGAGGGAGATAGGGATTGGTAGGGCGAGAGGGAGAGAGAGGAGATAAGAATTGGTAGGGTGGGAGGAGGAGAGATAATAGGAACTAGGGACTGGTAAGGTGGGAGGGTGAGAGAGGGAAGGAGGGAGATAGGGAATGGTAGGGTGGGAGGAATATAGAGAAATAAGGAGATAGAGATTGGTAGGGTGGAAGGGAGAGAGAGTGAGAGAGGGAGGGATAGGTGGAGGGAGAGAAAGAAGGAAGAAGGGAGAGAAAGAGGGTAGAAGAGGTATTTATAGCTAGAGATAGGGAGAGAGGGAGGGGTAGGAGGAGACAGGTCAAGTGTGTGTGTGTGAGGGAGAGAGGGAGGGATAGGTGGAGGGAGAGAAAGATGGAAGGAGGGAGATAGGGATTGGTAAGGTGGGAGGGTGAGAGAGGGAAGGAGGGATATAGGGATTGGTAGGGTGGGAGGGAGAGAGGGAGAGAATGAGATAGGGATTAGTAGTGTAAGACCCAACTAATGTTTAGTCAACTTGATGTTAGACACACAATTCAAACGTGATTCCTAGTTGAAGAATCCACTAAAGTCTCGTAAGGCTCCATTTAAATATCAATCAGGGCTACATAAAATTTTGATGATGTTGGCACTATATGTACATCCAAAGATTCTATATTTCCTATATCATCAAGTATAGGTGGTTTACACACATGCATGAAAACAAGAAATACTTGAAAAGGGAATAAAGCTTGAACTGCAAAATAGAGTAAATAGCTTAATCTGGCACCTATGCTACGAGTACTCTCAGCTTAGTACTGTAACTAGTTAACCTCTAAAATGAGCTTTGCAATAAACTATACCACTAACTATTGAATCTTCACAACTTACCTAATTAACTACCCTAGGGGCTTGACTCAAAGTAATGTTACAACATGCATACAATCATGAATATATTCTAAAATTAATGCAACATGAAATATCTATTACAACTACAAAAATTGAAGTGGGTAGACAATACCTTGAGTGGCCTTTTCTCAAGATATTGTTCCCATGAGATAAACCAAATACAAGCTATTGAATCAACTAATCATTGTAGTAGAATAAAAAAATCTTTATTACATTGAAAACTAAACACTCACAAGATAACAAGAATCTCCAATAGATTTCTCATTTAGAAATTCATATTCATCGCAACAGTAAACTTAACAATCATCTTGCTAAAGCATAAAGCTGAGAATACACTTCAACTATAATTCTAACTATATTTCTAACTAGATTTACTCCTTGATGATTGAGCCCCAGATATAGGTGTGGGAGGAGATTTATATGTATAAGGATTCAAAACAAAAAGTGAAAAAGAAAACTAAATGCTAGTGTCCACTCACCTCATGAATAGGAGGTGAATGGGTATTTGTAACAAAAACTTTAATTAAAAAGAACAAATGAGAAATAGAAACATGACTCTTGCTCAAACAGTTTTGATAGAGACATAGTCAAACTGTCATGTGAGCCCAATGGTATTGAACCCTTCTTCCTTCGCCGTGTTTATTTATTGTCCTAGTGAATCACAATTCAAACTCTTCAATGATCACCATTTATTTTGGAACTATTTCATGTTCCTTAATTTGGACTTTTCCCTGCTACTCATGATCCTTTGGCTGTTGGTTGAACTTCCTAGTTGTTGCAAGTTACAGTATACCCGCTCTAACTTCTGGGATGCAAGGATTTAGTTCATCTACATATACACACTACTAATAACCACAAATTATACATATATTCATAATGCATTCCATACACATTCACATAATTAACCATGTAATTACTAACATATCATAATCATATTTCCATCCATCAAAATCTGGTTTAAGTTGCATGAAGGATATAAAAGGGTATATAAATTTAGGAATGTATATGAAATAGGAAACTAAAAATGTTTGAAATATATGAACTAAGTAAATGAAAACTAGCTATTAATTGGGCTCATCATCCCCCCAACTAGAAAAATTTCAAGGGTAGAGGTTGTACTATAAATTCATCTTCCTTAAATCTGCAAGTACATCCACTCCTTTTACCTATTTTAGGTAGTAGCCTCCATAATATGAAAGCCTTGCCCATTTGACATTTTCTGACTCTTCCCATTCTGAATTAGTCTCCCTTGTCCAATGTGGCATTGGATAAAGGAGCATGGGTGCATGAAAGGTTAGAGATAACCATGTGAGTCCCTTGTCTTTGGCAATTTCTATGTATCTACAAGATCTTTCAAGCATGGCTACAAAGTTGTATAAGGAGTGTGGTTCCTTCTTTTGTAATTCATGAGTTAACTCTGTCCATCTTTCTTGTACAAACTTCAAGGCATGATGAATGAGTCCTATAGCTAGTTTTTGCATCTTGGCATAGTCATTTTCTCTAATGTTCATAATTTTTGTACTTGTACCCTTATAATTCAGGAGATTTTTCCATTCTTCCACAATTGCACTAGGATCTTTTGACTCTTTACAGATATGCAGAGCAATGGATTTTTCTCTTTTAACATAGTCTTGCATTATCTCACCCCTTTTTTGTTCATTTTTAAAATAAGAGGCCAATGCTCTAACGTGTAAATCTCCTAAAAACATTAACGGGTTCAATTCTATCACATCTAGCAAAACAAGATTATGCAAGTAAAAATCACATAGTTGATCTTGCATATCTGGTGTAATCAACAAACGCATTTAAAAACTCAAGTTTTTTGTTCATAGCAACTGGTGAATGACTGATTAACCGATTGAACTGGAAATATAAGTACTTTTCTTGTAAAAATAATGCATACACCCTAGCAAGAGGTCTACAATTCAGTATCTATGCTGCTTTATTTGTTATTTCCTCATTCCTTACTATCAATCTTTTCACTTATGTTTCCTATTTTTCAAGGGCTCTGGTGTGGTTAGCTATCATGTCAAATTTTTCCTTCTCCCAATCTTTCTTTTGATGAGATAATTCCTAGGTTCTTTTCCACAACTCATACCCTAAGGACATTACAGTGGGACTAGTTGGAGTTCTAACTTGAGGACGTCTTCCTTTAGGTACAATTTCCTTATTTCCTGCTTTAACAATGGTAAGTTGTGCAAGGATGTCTAATTTAGATCCATGTCCAAATGTATATAGTTTCTCCTCTAATTCCTTGATTTTTATATCTCTTTCATTGTCATTTTGCTGATATGTCTTTACCAATTCTTCTAGCCATCTTATCCTCTCATGTTATTTTTGCAATTCTTTCCTAACATTTATTTCCTCTATATACATTTCCTCATCCTTTCCTAAGAATTGATCATCATCTCCCATGGTATGTTCACAACCCTCACTATTGGGACTTTATGGGGTTCTTTTCCTCATTTTTCTTGCAACAAATGCATCCTCCAAATCAGATTTAGAGGTTCTTGTGAAATACCATGCTTGTCTAACTAGTGTATGTACATTTCCAGGGGCATCCCC
>VDFB02368795.1:0-33561 GCA_007258455.2 Sequoia sempervirens | reverse complement strand
AGAGGGTTGAGGGTTGAGGGTTGAGGGTTTAAGGGTTTAAGGGTTGAGGTATTATGTTTTAGGGATTAGGGTTGATGGTTTAGGGTATTGGGTAGAGGGTAGAGTGTTGAGTGTTGAGGGTTGAGGGTTAAGGGTTGAGAATAAGAGGGCTTAAGAGTTGAGGGTATAGAGTTGAGGGATTAAGGTAGAGAGTTTAAAGGTTTAGGAAGGGAGAGAGAGGTGATATGGATAGATAGAGGGATAGGGGTTGAGGGTTGATGGTTGCGGGATTATGGTTGATGTTCTAATGTATAGGGTAGAGGGTTGAGGGTTTAAGTGTTTAAGGGTTGAAGGGTTAAGGGTTGAGGGTTTAAGGGTTTAAGAGTTGAGGGATGAGGTTTAGGGTTTAATGGTTTATGGTTGATGGATTAGGGTTGAGGGTTGTGGGTATAGGGTTGAGTATATAGGTTTTAGGGTATATGGTTGAGGGATTATGGTTGAGGATCCTTATGTATAGGGTAGATGGTTGATATTTGAGGGTTCAAGGTTTAATTTCTATTATAGAGGGTAGAGGGTTGAGGGTTTAAGGGTTTTAGGGGTGAGGGATTAGGGTTTAAGGGTTGAGGGTTGAGGGATTAGGGTTTAAGGGTTGAGGCTTGAGGATTAAGGTTTTGGCAGCTGAGTCAAGGAGTGTTGAGGACAAGGGGCTGAGCACTGAGGGCTGAGGCTGAGTGGCAGAGAGTTTAAGGCATAGGGTAGCAGGGTTGAGGCTCTTTCGTATCGAGGGTGAGGGTAAGGAGGCTCTTAAGGTGAAAATAAGGGGTTGATGGTATAGGGTTTAGGGTTGATTTTTTAAGAGTTTAAGGGTTGATATGTATAAGTGGCTGAGGTGGATTAGGGGTGAGGGAGGAGGGAGGGAGTGGGAGGGAGAGGTGGGAGGGAGTATGAGAGGTATAGAAGGAGAGAAGAGGAGGGGAGGATGGAGATTGATGAGGGTTGAGGATGCAATGAATAGGGTAGAGGGTTGAGAATTGATGGTATAAGGTTGAGGACCTATAGGGTTGAGGGTTTATGGTATTGGGTTGAGGGTATAGGGTTGAGATATTAGGGTTGAGGGTAGAGGGTATTGGGTTGAGGGTAAAGGGTAGAGGGTTTAATGGTTTAGGGTTTAAGGGTTTATGGTTGAGGGTTTAGGGTATAGGTTTGACGGTATATGGTTGAGGAATTAGGGTTGATGGTCCAATGTATAGGGTAGAGGTTATAGGGGTTGAGGGTTTAAGTTTTAAAGGTTGAGGGTTGAGGGATTAAGGGTTCAGGGTTGAGAAGTGAGGGTTGATGGTTTAATGTAAAGGCTAGAGGGTAGAGGGTAGATGGTTTAAGGTTTGAGGGATAAGGGTTGAGGGATTAAGGGTTGAAGGTTGAGGTATTAGGGTTGAGGGTAGATGGTATTGGGTTGAGGGTAGAGGGTAGAGGGTTTAAGGGTTTATGGTTTAAGGGTTGAGGGTTGAGGGTTGAGGGTTTAAGGTTGAGGGTAGAGGGTTGAGGGTATAGAGTTAAGGGATTAGGTTTGAAGGTCCAATGTATAAGGTAGAGGGTATAAGGGTTGAGGATCTAGGTTTAATAATTGAGGGTTTAGGGTTTAGGGTTGAGTGTTTAATGGTTTAAGGGTTGAATGTTGAGAGAGAGGGAGAGTGAGAGTGGGTGAGAGATAGAGGGAGTGAGAGAGAGAGGGGGATTCAGAGAGAGATAGAGGAGAGAGACATAGAGGAGTGGTGGTAGAGAGACAGGTGAGTGTGTGTGAGATAGAGAGCAGAGGGAGAGAGAGATTTGTGTGTGTGTGTCTATGGATGCAGAGAGCCCGTGGAGAGCAAGGGGGCCTGAGGAGTCTTGAGAGAGAGAGAGGAGATGGAGGGAGAGAGACCCACGCCAGAGAGGGAGAGAGAGGAGAGAGAGAGAGAGAGAGAGGGAGTGGAGAGAGACAGAGGACTGAGAGAGAGTTTAGAGAGAGGGAGAGAGAGAGAGATTAGGTTTTAGGGTTTAAGGGTAGATGCATCAAGGGTTTTTGTAGTATAGGGTTGAGGGATTAGCGTTTAAGGCATAGTGTCTAGGGTTGAGAGTTTAGGGATAAGTGAGAGACCTACATGACTAAGGGGGATGGATGGCTAAGAATAGAGAGAGAGAGAGAGAGAGAGAAATGAAACCTATATAAAACCAACATTTTCATAACACAAGGGTGTTTTGAAGAAGTTGAGATGTAGTTGTTTGTATAGAAATACATAACACGTTCATGTTATAATGTGGGTGTGTTTTGTATTGCTCTAAAAATGGTAAAAAATTCAATATACCCATGATCTCCAGGGCCACATTTTGTATATTCTCTTGGTTATGTGCATGTTCCAACAAAAAGAAGCTTTTTGATGCTTTTTTGAAGTGTGCATGTAAATTTTTCACATTCTACCACCTTTTTATGAACTTTCCACCAACTTTGCATGAAAAAATAGAGTTTTCACATTGAATTTGATATATATCAATTCAAGTCTCAATTCCATTCAAGAGTGATATACAATTGAACATTGAAAAGGAAACAAGCTTTTAAAAAACTCAAATTGTTGAGGAGTTTCATGCAAGAAGAAGAAAAGGCTACATAATTGGGTAGAACTCCATTCAAATCTCCATTTTTTAGGTATGTGAAGTCTTTACACATTTTCTTTATATTTTCCTTAATTTTATTTAGGCTTGCTTTGATTTAACTATTTTTCATATTCCATGTTCATTATTGTTTGTTTTTCATTATAACCTTAGCCCCTCTTAGCACATTTTAAACTACACAATTCTTTACACTTGCCAATTAAATTTTTAAACCACATCTCTTTGAGGCATTTTGTTAAAAAATTGACCTACCTTTTGTATGCTTCCACATTTTATATACACATATATATGAGAGTAGTTATAAGTATGTAAAATAATAAATAATTTCTCAATCCTTTTCTATGGATGTGCATACCCCTTTCCAAAGCTTCCATTTTGGTATAGGCATTGGGGATGTTGGGAAATATAGTGGAATTTGGTTTTACACCTAGAAATTGCATATGATTGAAATTTTCTATCCTTTTCAACAAATTCATTTTTTTCATATCCTCCAATCATTCTAGTCCACGAGGACATATCTCATTGAGGTATTTTGTCAAATAGTTCTACCAAGTAGTTGATTTCCTTGTCTATGCTACCAAATTTTCCAGGCATGTCTGCCAAAGCATTTTATCAAAAAACATAGACAAGGAAATCAGTTGTTTGAAGAAATGCCTCAAAGAAATGTGGTCACATGGTGATGTGCATTTTTTCAAATAGCTGATTTCCTTGTCTATGCTACCAAATTTTTCATACATGTCTCTACAAAATTGGAACATAATCCTCCCACATTTATATATCTTTGAACCTATTTTGGTTTTCATCTCTATTTCTAATCTTACCTCATCACTAATGTTGTGATATATTTCTGTAAGTCATTCATGTGACCTTTGACAAGCTTGTGAGCTCACAAGCTTGTCAATGCATGGTAGGGTTGACAAGGTAGGGGGTTGTTTGAAAAAATGCCTCATAGAAATGGGGTTTTGTGGCTCCCATGAGACCCCATTTCTATGAGGCATTTTTTCAAACAACCCCCTACCTTTTCAACCCTACCATGCATTGACAAGCTAGTGATCTCACTAGCTTAGAAGACCTTGACATGCATCAAAAGATTCTTCATTACTTGAACCTTGTCATGGCATCCAATGTTCATTTGATCAAATATGGGGGTAAACCTTTGAACAAGACCTTTTTGAATGTGTGTGAATCTAACCATGAGGCAATACTTGACACAATAAAGAGTAGAACATACCCAGATGGTTCATTGGATTAATTTCTAAGTATGCACATTGGTTCTTATTAATTTTTAAGTATTCACTTTAATTTGTATTAAAATTTAGAGTATGCACATCAAGATTAGTTTATAGTTAGACCTTTCATTTCTATATTTCAAGTTTACATTTGTTTTGGTTCCAAGTTTGTACATATGTTTTGGTTCCAATCTTACATATGAATATTGGGAAGATTATATGTTTTGGTTCAATGCATAGCATAGAAAAGCTAGTGGTCTAACTAGCTTGCTAATTCGGTAAAATTGGCAAGGTAGTGGGTTGTTTGAAAAAATGGATCCAAGAAATGGGGTCTCATTTCTTGGACCCATTTTTTCAAACAACCCACTACCTTGCCAATTTCATGGTGATGCATCAAATTTATTCTAGTGTTGACAAAGCTATGTGCCTTTCACATGTAGATTTTACTTATGTCAACACTCTACTTCTTATTTTCTTTAACTTGAAGTCTTTATTATGATATTTACTTATTCTTCTATTCTATCATTTTGAAGAAGTGGAGAGCTGCAAACATTATAGATAGGAAATTTTGTATGAATTTTTGTCATGATTTGTTATCTTTAAAAATGTGATTTCTTATGTATTCATTTCCATTTGTATGTGTCTAATCATTTCATCCACTTATGACTACCCTCAACTATATATTTGTAATTTTTCATGAAAAGCATGGAACCATATGAAGTGATGCAGATTTTATGTTATAAATCACTTTTGTCAACAACTTGAAACATGGAATTTGCAAGATTTTAGATTTTCACAGTCAAAGCATAATATCATGTAGTTGGATACTCCTTCACTTTTGTGACTTCATGGCCTTTAGACTTTTAGTGTCCATTTTTGTGTACAATTTTCCCCCTTATTGACTTTATAATTGTCATTTATTTCTATGAGATGTCTTTTTTTATTTGCATAAATCATTGTCATTAAACTTTATGATGGTTTCACTCAAAAGACTATCCTTGCATTTTATCATGGCAACTTGCCTCTTTCATCATTCATGAAGAAGTCCTTTTAACACTTCAAACCTGCACTTTATCTTTCTCACCAACTGTAACTTTCAACTTTATGAGTTTTCTACTCTTTAACTCTCATGAGTCTGTTTCTCTTCAACATCATATTGAGTTGCTCTTTCTCATCAATATTTTCCCTTGTTGTCTTGCTACCCTTTTGAAGCTTTCATAGTAATAAAGGGTTATTTTTTCCCCTCCTTGTTATACTTCCATGAAGATCATGATCATTTGAAAGAAATAGAATCAAAGGTACACTCCCTTCTTCTATGACTTTAACACCATTTGACTATGGGCTCTTCAAATTTTACCTTTGTTTCTTGGGAGTCCTCAAGTGAATGTTTATTCTTTTTCATTCATTAATTTGTCCCTTTAATCTCAGAATTTGCTTCCTCTGTATTTCCATTTTCCAATAGACTATTATTATTTATTGATGAGCATTGTCATAAATCATGCCTTATATTGGTTTGATCTATCTCTTTTTGAAATGATTGTGACTCTTTTATCCTTGCCACCTCCTATGCAACTTGTCTTCATTATTATTTCATAGTTGTCAAATCTTTGGTGAAAGGTGGTTGTCCTCAATCTCTAAGAGGCCATCTTTTTAAGATCTTCCCTATATATTTCCCATGATATTAGCCTCTAATGAAACCTTCGAAGCAATTGAGATGATTGAAATATTAATAGAAATAGAAAACCTAAAAACCCTAGCATGGTTGATTAGTTGGGATCAAGGGTTTCAACAATTGTTCCCATATGTTTAAATATCAACCACATGTTACTCCCTTTTATGACACTCCTCAAGGTTTGTTTTGAAGTCATAGATCATTCTCTTAAGATACTTTAAGCAATACCAGAATTACCTCATACCTATGCACATTTCTAAGATGTAATGATTGAGATAAAACCACACTCACTTCCATTCACTTCCACATTCACTTAATAAGAGTTGGTGAAAGAAAGGGAAGCCTAAAATATCTAAAATATTAAAGATATTGGACATTGGAGAGATTTTTTTGAAGAATTAAGTGACTTGATCACAATAATTGTTGTCCTATTTCTATCTTTATGTTTTCAATGTTTATTTTGATGTTAATGTATTCTAGTTGATAGTTAGAGTGTATGACCCTAGTATCTACTTCTATTGTTGTCCTATAGTTAGAGTATCATAATTTTGATATTAATGTATTCTCCCTACCACCTATCATGTTCCTTGCTGCCACCTATCATATTCCTTGTTGCCCCACCTATGATATTCCTTGATGTCCATGTTTTGTGGCTTTACCTTTCAGATCTACAATCTATCCTCTTAAAACTAAAAATTCATGGCTGTCGTCAAACATTTGTAATTGAGTTTGGGATCTAATTCCCTAGTAAGGATTTATTACTGCCCTCAAACATTTGTAATGATATTTACTAAAATTTTGAAACCAAAAACATAGTTCCGATGAAAAAGTAGTATAAATGAGCATATCTATAATGATTGATGAAGAATGTTGAATTGCATAATTACATAAAAAAGAAATGAATACCACTTCCAAGTTTGACTATCATATACATGTGTTTATAGTTCATTGCCCTTATAATCTCTACTTTATAATATTTCATCCACAAATACCCTACTATGTCTTTAAATATTTGTATAAACTACCCCTCTCATTTTGGAATCATATAGATCATCCTTCATTAGAGGCACGCAAATATTTCAAAGAATTCTAGCTAGCCAATGAAGGAGATGAGAAAATGCAATTATCTTTAGTTCTTTGTTCTGACATCTAATCTTCAACATCCCTTATTCTAGTCATGATCCTAGGCTTTAGCATTTTGATTTATAAAACCATTTGATTCTTCCCTCCTCTATTCCACATATAGATCTAAGCTTGCAGATGAATCGTCAAATATTTTTATATTCCTCTAACTATAATATTCAGTTGATGGAAAAAGTGTCACATGCATGTAGTGTAAAGTTGTAAATGGGTGCAACTTTCATTTTGCAACTTGTACGATCAAACTGACAGTTCCAATGTGTCTGTATGGGTACGTTTAGGCTAGCATTTTCCTCTTTTACACCCAAACACGCTGAATCGGTTTGAGCTATGTTCATGCGATGTAATCCCTTAAGAGTCCACATTGCAAAAGGGAAGCAATCTTTGACGGCCTATTACTCAGAGACCATATCACTTATGGGTATTTCGTTAGAGACATCAGGATCACATAGGGCCCCTCTATAATAATCTCTTGTTTTTTTATCTTAAATTTTTTTTCTCATGGTGTCCAATTTTCACTTGATGGAAAAAGTGTCAAATGCAAGCAATGTAAAGTCGCAAAGTGTTGCAAGTTTCATTCTACAAGTCATACGACCAAATAGACTATTCCAACATGTATGAATGGGTATGTTTACACTAGGAATGGTCCTCTTTTGCACCCAAACGTGCCAAATCACTCTAAGCTACATTTAACTAGCTTGATCCCTTAAGAGTCCAAAGTGCAAAATGGTTGCAATGTTCGATGGGTTAATACTCAAAAACTGTGATGCTTAAAAACTCTCTATCTGAGACCATAGGATCGCGTTGATCCCCTCTATAATAACCTCTCTTAGTTTTTTTCTATCTTAGAGGTGTTTTCCTATGGTGACTAATTTTAGTTGAGAAAAAAGTTATCAAATGCAAGCAGTGTAAAGTTACAAAGTGGTACAACTTTCATTCTGCAACTCATACGACCAAATAGACTATTCCAACGTGTCTAGATAGGTACATTTACACTAGGAATGCTCCTCTTTCACACCCAAACATGCCCAATCAATTCGAGCTATGTCCAACCAACTCGATCCCTTAGGATTCCAAAGTGCAAAATGACTACAATCTTTAACGGGTTATTACTCAAGAATTGTGATGCTTACAAACTATTTTTCTGAGGTTATAAGATCATATTGGTCCCCTCTACAATAACCTCTCTCTGTTATTGCTATCTCAGAGGCATTTTCTCGTGATGACGACTTTTCAGTTGAGGAAAAAGTTGTCAAATGCAACTAATGTAAAGTTGCAAAGTGGTGCAACTTTTGTTCTACAACTTGTATGACCAAATAGACTGTTCCAATGCATTTGAATGGGTATTTTTATGCTAGGCATGGTCCTCTTTCACACCCAAACACAACCAATCACTTTGAGCTATATTCAGTTGATTCAATCCCTTAAGAGTCCAAAGTGTAAAATGATTGCAACCTTTGATGAGTTATTACTTGAAAACTGTGATTCTTACAAACTCTTCATCTAAGGCTACAAGATCATGTTGGGACCCTCTAAAACAACCTCTCCTATTTTTTTCTATCTCGAAGGTTTTTTCTCATGGTGACGACTTTTTAGTTGAATAAAAAGTTGCAAAATGCAACTAATGTAAAGTTGCAGTGTTGCAACTTTTGTTCTACAACTCGTGTGACTAAATGGAATATTTTAACATGTTTGGATGGGTACGTTTACACTAGGAATGGTCCTCTTTCACACTAAAACACACATAATCACTATGAGCTACGTTCAACCAGTTTGATCCCTTAAGAGTCAAAAGTGCAAAATGACTACAATCTTTGATGAGCTATTACTAAAAAACCGTGACACTTAAAAACTCTCTGTCTAAATCCACAAGATCGCATTGGACCCCTCTACAAAAACCTCTCTCAGTTTTTGCTATCTCAAAGGTGTTTTCCCATGGTGACAACTTTTCAATTGAGGAATTTTTTTTCAAACATAAGTAGTGTAAAGTTACAAAGTGGTGCAACTTTCGTTCTGCAACTCATATTATCAAACAGACTATTCCAACACATTTAGATGGGTACGTTTACACTAGGCATGGTCCTCTTTTGTACCCAAACACACCCAATCACTCTATGCTATGTTTAACCAGCTCGATCCCTTAAGAGTCCAAAGTGCAAAATGGCTAAAATCTTTCACGAGTTATTACTTGAAAATTGTGATGCTTACAAACTCTCTATCTGAGGCTACAGGATCGTGTTGGGACCCTCTACAATAACCTCTCTCAGTTTTTCTATATCGGATTTTTTTTTTTTGGTGACGACTTTTCAGTTGAGGAAAAAGTTGTCAAATGCAAGCATTGTAAAGTTGGAAAGTGGTGCAACTTTCATTTTGCAACTTGTATGACCAAATAGAATATTCCAACATGTCTGAATGGGTATGTTTATGCTAGGAATGGTCCTCTTTTGTTTCCAAACATTCTGAATCACTCTGAGCTACGTTCAACCGGCTTAATCCCTTATGATGGCATGCAAAAAAAGGAAAAGAGAAAGATTCACAAAATAGTTGACAAGTCTAAGTTTTCCACACCAAAAGCATATGATTGATTATTATTAATATTAGTATTTAGGTAACTTTCTTATTCCTATTATGGATCTAATCACAAATGAGAAGGCTACATGACTTTGATAATCTTGTATGATCATCTTCAAGTCTAGCAAGGGAAAGACATTTTTTAATTATCCTCCTTTCCCTTACAATAATATGGTTGTTGTAAAGAGGAAATTTTTCAACATTCTAGAAAAAAATTGAAAGATTTATAGCTAAACCTAATCATTAGGTCAATAGAAATATAAGCCCACATGGTGGCTTATGACCTAGCTAAAGAGAATCATGAAAAATGATGTTGATAAATTCACATTGGAGCCTCGACCATAAGTAGAAACTAAAAATAGCCCAAAGAAGAGGTATAAATATATGTTGATACATGAGATATTACAACCCCTATTCCTACTCCTTCACAATCATATCAAATTTCCTAGAAGAAATTGAATCTTAGTGGGTGCCACCATAAACTAATAACTCCTTTGAATTTTAGTGGGTGCCCACCACAAGCTAGAGCTTATTTTAGAATACCACAAGAGAAGGTGAGGACCTAGAATAGGAGAAGGAAAAAAATTGAGAGAAGTGACGATCCACCTATGAAAATGGGATATGAAAAGTAGAAAACGGAATAGTAAAGCATACTAGAGCCATTAGAGATCTGTATAGAGAAGGTACAATAGGTTACACTATAAATATCTATCTTCCCTCTCCTCCTCGCTTTATCCCTTTTAAATTCTTCCTTGGATTCCATATTGAATTAGCACATAAGAAAATGATACATCATCGGTGAATCATTTTTGGAAATATTGAAGTTGTTTAGCATCAACTAATAAAAATTTTTAGCATCAATCAATAATATTCAAGAGAAACCATGAAGGATAGCAATGAGCAATGCTAGGGATAACCAATTAATAAGTATGCATGTGAATAAGTGAAGCACAAGTACTCAAATACACGTAATCCTTGAAGTATACACATGTTTACATAGTATACACATTAATACAAAGTATATGCATGAATACAAGGTCTACACATGAAAACACATAAGTCGCAAAGTATACATTGGAATATGTACGTAAGTCACAAAGTATATATGTAAGTTGTAAAGTATACACTTGAATGTACATGTAACTCATATCTATTGAACCATGGATTTATAATGCAAATATGGACACCATTGATAAAAAGATCTATATTAACCAAATATCCATGTAGGCATACATCAATAAATGTTGGTATAAGTATAAAATACATACAAAATAGCCATATAGGCTTACAAGAATACCATATAGGCATACAATTTCAAATATATGCAATACAAAATATGTCCAAAAATGCCATATAGGCATACAACAAAGGGCCTTAGACTCAAAATTCATTGCCTTCTAGGCTCTTGAAACAAACTCTTTCCCTTTGTTGGTCAGTCGGATGGTGATAAGTCTGTCACTTGTTTACTCTGAGTTCAAGGAGTTCTCCTGACACTCCACCTAAGGTTTAGTTCCTGATCATGCCTTACTTGTTACAATAAGAAGACATTAATATATAGAAATTAAATTATTAAAAATGATATATTTAACAAAATAATCACTTACCACCTCTAAATGATCACTCTCCTCAAGGAAAATATTTGCATGCCCATGTTGTGGTGTGCTAAAGCCCTATAGAATCCATACAAAGAGAAATTAAACTACAAATCAATAAAGGTTTGGTTTTTCACTAACTAATAGCTATAAGAACAAATGTAAATTTAAATTTAGTAATCTACCTCATACCCCTGTGAGAGGCATTGAGGAATCTATAGCAGAAGAAACATCAAGCTCCATTTCCCTATGAACATCTGGAGGTTTTTCCACTTGCAACATCTAAAAATAAAACAACAAATTATTCAATCATGAAAACTACAATAGTGATACATGTCATGGCTTATAATATTTGAAATAATGAACAAAATTGAGTACTTATTGAACTATATATTTCTTACTATCATGCTTACTATTTTCCCTATCTATAGCTTGTTTGAAAGCACCTATTTTAGGTTTTTATTCATTGCAGCAAGGCAATGAACCGTTTGATAAAATTATTAGGTAGACATGTACGAAAAATGTGGTAGCATAGAGAAGGCGGTGAACTATTTGAAAAAATGCCTCAAAGAAATGTGGTCTAATGGTGATGGAATGCCATGATAAACAAATGTGTCATGGCACTCCATCACTATGAGACAACATTTCTTTGAGGAATTTTTCAAATAGTTCATTGCCTTATCTGTGGTATTATGTTGGGATGGGGTGGATGGTATAGTGTGCTCTTGGTTATGATATGGATGGCAATCATAACATGAAGAGGGAGGGGTGGGGATATGAACAAATGGAATAAGAGGTGGAAGGTTCCATGGATTGGTAAATTGAGGATGAGGATGAGAACCTTGAAATGAATTTGGAGGGGAATTTTGGTAAAAGTTTTGGTTTCTATTCTTAAGGTAGTGAGCAGTTTGAAAAAATGCCTCAAAGAAATGTGCTCTCATGGTGGTGGAATGACATTCCATCACCATGAGACCACATTTCTTCAAGGAATTTTTTCAGACTACTCACTACCTTGTCTATGTTATTGCTTACTATTATGCTTTGATATATTTTTTCCAAGCATCCATAGTTTGTTGGAAAGCACCTTTTTTAGGATTTTAGCCATAGCAGCAAGGAAGTGAACTGTTTGATAAAATGCTTTGGTAGACATGTATGGAAAATGTTGTAGCATAGAAAAGGCAGTGAGCTATTTGAAAAAAATTCCTCAAATAAATTGGGTCTCATGGTGATGGACATCACCATGAGACCACATTTCTTTGAGGAATTTTTTCAAACAACTCATTTCCTTCTCTATGCTATTGCTTACTATTATTATTTCATAGATTTTTTCCAAGCATCCATAGCATAAACAAGGCAGTGAACTATTTAAAAAAATTCCTCAATAAAAAGTGGTCTCATGGAATGCCATGACAAGCAAATGCAATTGGTAGTTGTTCCTAGTTATTACTTGTGCTATGTGAAGTAATTGCATCACTGCTTATGTTGACTTTCTAAACAACTATATTGTAATTGAATTTGTGTCATCTATCAACATCTAGTTATGAGTTATGCAATGTGAAGTAATGCTTTGAGTTTGAAAGATGTGCAATGCAATGTAATCAACGATATGAATATAAACTACACAAATCTATTATGTACAATTAATTAGTCAAAATCTTTATTCTATTACCTACATGAAGGTTTGTACAACTCCACTGGCACTAGGAGGTGTTCCCGCAAAACCTCCAATATTAGCCCATTCAACATCTAAAATCATATATTAGAATACCATTCATATAAAAATGCTATTTACATGTGTGGACACTAAAAAAGTAACTCTTCTACTTTTTATGTCTCGTTTGGGCCCTCCTTGTGATTTTTGCTTAATTTTTGCTTGATTTAATGTTGTAATGTGGATAACACATTCACATTAGGTCTTGGGCCCTTGTGAACTAAAAGGATTCAAGTGGCACCTTACTTAAGTGTTTTAAAGTGTTGTAACATACTTTCACACTTTTCTAGGGTCTTGTTAATAAAATAACCTCTTTTCATCATTTACCAAGCCTTGTTTCAAAGTGTTGTAAAGTGTTGTAACACACTTTCACACTTTTCTAGGTTAGTCATTAATAATTGGGATTTCTTATACTTTAATTAGCCCCATTTTGCACCCGCAGGCCTTATTTATGTGTATTTTTTAGAATAATCCTGATAAATATCATTTAAAATATCAAAATCCTAAAACCCACCTCAAATTTCTAAGGTGGGACTCATTCTCCATTATGGGTGAATGAGTCCCCTTAGGTTGGAGCCATTCACCCAGGATGGTGAATGAGTCCCCTTTAACTCAAAATTAAAATTTAATTCAAAATTCTAGTGGTTTTTTATTCTCCAAGATCTAAGGTCAGCTTGTAGTGGTGTAATTTTGGGAATTATTGCATAATTGAGTATAAATACAAGCTTCTTTCCCTCATTTTCATACCTAGCAAGTTTGATCAAGCATTCAAGAGTTCACAAGAGCATTTGAGCATTCACAAGAGCATTCAATGCATTTCAAGGGAAGATTATCAAGCAATCAAGAGCATTTTCAAGTGTCATTCATCATGTCAAAAATTGTTTGCATCATGTTGTTTTAGAGCTAACATTTGTGATGTAGGATTGTGTGGTTCAAGCAAGCATTGCATTCAAGATCTATCAACATCAAGCTAGATTCCAAGTCCTCATCCATTGGTGCCAATACTTACATGTTTGCAACACCTTATTTTCTAGGGTTTGGTGAGTTGCAACTTCATTATTTGTTCATTCATCATTCTCCATTCTATTTCATTTCATTTCAAGGGTTTAATTACCAACAAGGGGTTTGACCAAGGAAAACCCCTATTCACTAACCCCACAACATTTTTCCCTCTTCTTGTGTGTGATTTGTAGGGCTAGGTTGCAGATTTACTAAGAAGTTAAGATTGGAAAAAATTTCAAAGCAATTCAAAGTTGTTAAAATCCTAAGAGAAGCTTGGAGAAGATCTACAAGCTGAATTCTACAGTTTCAGACCTAGATCTGTGTCAAGAGCAAAAAAGCAGATCGAGGGCTATAGTTTTCTATTTTGAATTTCCAAGAATCCAAAGGTGGACTAATTCACCACTATTTTTGAATGAGTCCCATTTCCTAGGCCTAAACGGGAATTTAGTAGACCTAAGCACCCATTTGTTTGAAACCTATTCCGACATAGTCTTCCTGAAACTGGACTAAGTCGCCCAGCTTGGCATATGAGTCCCAGTCAGCATCAACAACAATTTTTTTAGGATTCCAGAGCTCCATTCCATCTCCAACAAGTTTCATATCTTTCTGCTACATTTTACTTGCATTCTTAGATCATTTAGTATCATTTTTCATATCACACTGTGTTTTCAAAAAAATTGTATTTTCCAAGTTTACACTTGGTGGTGAACCCTTTTCTTGTCCCATTCATCCCCAAGGATATATTATAGTCAAATCTCTCACATCCTTCATTGGGTTGAGATTTCTAAGGTATTTGTGAATGTGAACATTGCAAAATTGGATCCCTCTCCTTTTATCCATTTTGTGGACAAGGAAGTGAAGCATCCATTTTCAGTGTCCATAATATGTAATATTTATAATTGTTTACTAGTTACATAACTCAGGGGTATATGTAGTGGAGTAATAAATAGGTGGAGGGCCAGTGTACTCAGTATCAACATTGTGACCCTAAAATTTTATTACAATCATTAAGATAAATTAGTTAATCTTGCATTTCAAAAATTAAATTTAATAAGTTAAGTTCAATGAACATGCTAACATTTACCTGAGTATCAACACTGAAAGCCTCATTCAACATGTCATTTTCCATCACCAACTCTACAGCTGCAGATGTGTCCTACGTACCAACCTCCTGAGTGTTTGTGGGGTCATATGTACAAGCCGACCCACAAACCTGACAAGAATGGGGTGGAATCCTACCCCTCAAACTCTCCTCTAGATGGTGTTGTACTACAGGACTAGCACGTTGGATGATACTCTGGGTTGAAGAGCTAATAGACTACAAAGTGTCAACCTCATCACTCTCCTTCATGAGGGAAGGGATAATGACGTGCTCATGAAACAACTTAGTGAGAGCTCTTATCCCTTGCCACTAAGGATCCTAACATGCACCCGGTCTATCATGTGTCAACCCTCCACACCTCCCCTGAAAGTCCCTAATATCAAAATAGTTGGGGATTTTGTTAAGGATGAAATCACAATAGAGTGTTCTCAAGAAATATTGGGGGACCTCCTTATTGTTGCATGGTGGATAGTAAAAAACCATCCACCACCTATCCCAAAAAAAATTGTTAATCCCTTGGTGGTGGAACCAATGGATAGGAAACCTCTTGGCATTAAGGTCAATATTTTGATTTGTGTGTGGGTTAGTGAATAGTGAGCACAAATAATATTTTGTAATTTTTTCGTCTTTTACTTCTTTATATGATAATTTATCTGCATAAAAATTTCTCCACATTTGCCCCCTATCTGCCCAACCACTTAATTGTTTGTTGATTGCATCTACATTTGTTAACTTTTCTTGAAGTGAATTTGCAAGTGTTCTTCTTTCCACGGTTGAACTTATAGGATCGTTCAACCTCGCAATTAATTCCTCAATCTATTTTTTGTTTTCAATTTCCCCCATTAAATTTTGCTAAGTACCAAGGGGATGTTGAGGAATTGGTGGAGTTTGTTGTTGTGGTTGTTGACGATTTTGTTCATGTGCTTGTTGTTGTGGTTGTTAAGGATTTTGAGGATGATTTTGAGGTTGATTATCATCTCCTACAAATTAAAGAAATGAACATAAAAAAAAACCTAAAATACCTATTTAACAACAAATTCACAAAAAAAGAAACAATGCTTACTTATTTGACCTCCCCGTCAACGTGGCATAATCTTGGTGAAAAAATTGCAATGATTCAATGAAGAAATTGCAAGTTTTGATCCTTCCAAAATGTGAGTGCACAATTGTAGGGTTTTCTAGCCACGAGCAAGAAAACACACAATGAAAATGAAATGAAATGGTTTTCTTTTTTTTGTTTTAATAAGCTATAACTCATTGGCATTATAATGTGAGTGCATTATAGGCTCAATCACACCAAGCCATAATGTGAGTGTGTTACAACTCACTTGCATTACAACTCACTCACATTATAATGTGCTCATGTTATAGCCTTCCAAATTTTTTTATATTTTGTCCACTTTTTGGCCCCCCAACTTTTTGCACCCACCCAATCTCTTTCTTTTACATAAGGAAAAAAGAAAGCATAGAAAGAACTACTCTAAAAAGAGCTAAATGCTTGGTCTTATAGATGAAATCTTCAACTAACTGAGGTTTCACCTTGTGGAAGATGTCAAGCTTGCATGATTTGATGAACTAGATCATGTGAAACTGGAAGTCAAATCATGCAACTTTAGTGAAGAAAAGCTAGCTTGAACTACTAACTTGTCAAACTTTACATGAACCTTGAAGTGTTCCCCCAATCAACTTGAACTGATCTTCTAAAAAAGCATGAAATTGATTGGAATTGTGAGTCATCAATAAATTTGCATGAAAATTGATTTCTTGGGAGTACAAGGAAAAAAAACCTCTATTTTAGGACCTCAAATTGCCCCCAATTGTATGATTTTAGCTCCAAACTCCTCCCAACTCTAGTTATGATCATTTGGGCTTCTAAAAAAGGCCTAAACTACCTCTAAGTGCACCAAAACTAAGCATGAATAGGTAGTTAACTTTCAGAAGATCTCTAGTATGATAATAGGTATATTCAAGTTGCTTTGAGATGACTAGGCCTTCAAAGGTTTGCATTCTTTTTTCATTTTACCAGTTCTTTATCATATTAAAAGTATTCATTGAGCACAATTATTAACCACAGTTATACTCCTTTATGACTATCATAAACTTACTGTTGACATTCCGCAGTCATGTATTAATTTCACATTCCATACATTGTTTCCCTCATGTCTTATAACCTTGATATTGTTATTTCCTTTACCAACCTTTACCAACTCTACCATGACAGTAAATGAGTTCCCTTGAGTGCTCGTATAAATTTTACTTAAAAATCACTTTGACCATGAATGGAATCTTGATGGTGAAAAAATGCTTATCATTGTTCATTTGTGGTTGTCCTCTTTAAATGTCATATCAAACTTCTACTCACAATGATAGTTCTCCTATCATTTCAAGGTGACAACATTTGTTTTTATATGTTCACTCCGAAGTCAACCATGGTAAATCAATATCTCAAGATGGAACCTTTATTACTAGGTTTTCATAACAATGTGACATCTACCCCATGTCATTTCATTCATCTCTACCCTTCTTATGACATGGCTGCTTTTGCAATGTCACTGTGGTTTCAAGAGTTTCTTGGATGTCATGTTTTCTCAAACATTTATGGGACTATCCTTTGGCTACTTGAAAAATCCTATAACCTTGATTTAGACCTCCCTCCTCATCTTTCATTCACTTACGAATTTCCTTTAAATTTTTGTATCATTGTCCTATCATTAGGTTTGAAACGTGTGTGATCTTCCCTCTCATTCCCAATGAATAGTTATCTTCTTAGTCCTTTTTGATCTTATACCTTACGACAATCATAAATTCCCTTTACTTGTCACCTTCTAAACCTCTGATCTCTGCAAACCTTCTTTATGATTTGAACCATGCTTATTCATTAAACTCTACCATCATTTGTGTCAAATCTCCAAATCCATTCAATGCATGACTTCCTTTTTTGAGCATTACATATCATTTTTTAATTCATAAGACAAGGGATTCTTGAATAGTGGTAGGGTATCACTTTTTTCTCTTAATATGATAATGAAGAAATCCTTTCCTTCTTGACATTACAATGAAAAACTTGTTGCTCACCATGATATGATAATGAAAAAATTGCTGCCCTCTTTTTCTGAAAATGAAAAACTTGTTGCCCTCTTGATATGACAATGAATAAATTGCTGCTCTCTTGATATGACAATGAAAAACTTGTTTCCCTCTTGATCTGATAATGAAAAACTTGCTTCTCACCATGATATGATAATGAAAAACTTGTTGCTCGCTTGATATTACAATGAAGAATTTTTTGCCATCTTGATATGACAGTGAAAAACTTGTTGCCCTCTTGATATAAAAATCAAGAACTTGTTTCCCTCTTGATGTCATAGTATTTAAATCCTTTACAAGGACTCCTTTCGATTTCCTTTCATCCCTTTAATCTCAAAGTTTCCCTTAGCCCTTTTGGTGTCAAAAAACCTTGCATGGTACTTAGGTGGACTTTGTGCTCATTCAATAATCATTCTTTAGACTCATGGCATTATCCATGTTAACCATTCTCCTCATACCAAGGTGATTGTCCTCGTACTTAAAGAGACTACCCTAGACTACTCTCTTGAGGTATAGGCAATGTTATTCACACTTAATTTTTCAATTTTGTATTTGAATTCCTTATATGAATTTCTTCTTGTATTCATAACTTCCCTTGACTGTGACTAACGTGACCGCCCTTTTCATCACATGACTACCATTTATTTTAGATCTATGATAGTTGTATTCATTACTTAAGGTTTTCCTCTATCATATGGGTTGCCTTTTCTTGTTTTCTCATTGTGTTACTTCATACCATGAGTTTGAAAGTCTATCTTTGATAACTCATCCTCTACTTACCACTTGGCTGCTCTTGAGTTGACAGTCCATGCTTTTATGTGTGTGAATCTATAATTTTTTCTATCATGGATTATCATAAAGGTTGTCACTACCACTTTGTCATAAGTTCTCACTTAAACTGCTATTGGAAAGTATTTTGAACTTCATGGTTGTCATTACTAGCTCTATCATGTGGACTATCATAGATGATTGTCATGCCTTGAGACTCTAAAATCATGCACAAGACTATCATGTTCATCCTTTACTTTCAGACTACCTTCTTAACTATTTCATAGTTAATACATCTATTTTCCTCTAAAAGATGCTCTTAAACCTTGCATTAGGTCTTTTGAAATGTCTTCCTATGATGCATTATCCTTTTGGTCACAAAGACCAACTATGTTTGTCCTTTCATACTGCATTTTGGATTGTGCTATTGATTGTCTTTGCATCTTATTTAGAAGGATGTCCTCTACACTATGTTTGTAAAGTGATTATGCTTTAGGTTCTTCCTTCATTCTTTTATCTAAATTTTTTTCCTATGACAATCATAGGACCATTGGTCCTTGAATTTATCTCTCAAAAACCTTTAAACATGTTGTCCTTATTTGACTATGTTCTTCATATGCTAAGGTATGTCCTTTGATATTCATAACTACCCTTACATCATTTTGCAACTCTAATAATGACATGAAACAACCCTTTTCATGGAAAATTCTACCCTTTACATGAGATTGTAAAGTGGTTGTCTTAAATCTCATTGTTTCACTCTTGTATGATATGTATTTAGGATTGCCTTCTTTTGACTTATTCATTCTCATGGCCTTGTGCATGATGGTTGCTATCCCATGATGATTGTGTTATCCATTTAGGAATAATGTCAAATTCCCTTTATGCAAAACCTTGTCATCTCATGTGGGTAAGCTTCTTGTATACCCTACTCATTGTCATATTTGAAAACTTATAATACTATCATTTGAAGCTTGTAATGTCTTTTGGCTTGGTCTTCACTACCCTTTCATGGTGTTTTGATATGTAGGTTGTCTTTATCTACCCTAGATGGTAAAGGAAATCAATATATTGTGTGTTGGGCTCCACCTTTGAGGGAGCCATATTTTTCTCCACACACAACCAAATTTGAGCAAAGTTTTTGTGATTCCTATGATTTGTAAAAAACTAAGGGTGTAGGATAGGTTTTTAATGCATTTATTTGCTTTCTCTATGATTTTATTTCTTTTTTTCAACTTTCTTTGCTTTTTTTCATGAAACTAATCAAATTATTCATAAAAATTTATTGTGTATGCATTTAAAAGTGTTGAACAAGAGTTAAAAATCAAGAAATAAAAGATTTATTGAGTGCAACTATCAATATGAGCCCCAAATCTTCAAGTTTACATGGATGAGCATGATTGAAAATCTTATAATCAACAACAACCTATTGTCTTCTACTCCTCATGGTGAGATATGACTAAAAACTCCCCTTGATCTTCATGCAAACCTCTTGAAACTCCTTTCCTTCAGTAGCAAATGGAACTTTAGCCTCTCACGTGAACCCTATTTTGCAAATTTCTCCTTTTCTCTATTATTGGTGACCAAAACAAAGAGTCTTATTCTTTTATTTTTTCATGCAACTTCATCTCTTCTCCAATTTTGGAAAAAAAAAACCATCTTTTTTTTGTTTTGGTGTGAATTCTTTGCTTTTATTTTATTTGCAACTTAAGCATGCTTTGTTTTGGCATGAAAAAGGATTGATGCTTTTGATTACATAAAACCTTTACCTACGTTTTACAATAAAATAAAACATTAATGCTCCTTTTTTCATTTTTTATATTCAATCTCTTTGCATTTGGTGTGGAAACTTTAAATTGAGGAAAAATGTTAATTTTTAACAATAAAAAAATTTAACCAAGCCTTTAAATAATGAAAAATTTAAAGCTCTTTTGTTGGACTAAAAAAGCTAAGACCCAATAAAGATATTTAAATAATGCCAGATTTTTTAAATGAAAAATAGACTACAATTCCTATCATAATAACTCCCTCTCTCCAATATAGTTCACACTTAATCCCCACCATGAATCTTCCTCCTCTTTCCAAGTTTGAGGATGTCCTCATGTTTACTTCTCTCTATGATAACTTTGATCATGACACTTGAATTGCTTGGATGAAAATCAAGAGTGCTAGAAGATAGCCAACCATATATATCCTTCAAGATGAGATGGAAACTATTGATGATGGCACCAAATCCTCTTCTCTAGTCAATGTCATGTTGGTGTACTTATCTAATTTCACTTTATATTAATTTTACTTAGTTAATTTATTATATTTACTTAGGTAAATTAGGAAATAAGAGCACATTCCAATTCCTTGACTGATGGAAATCATGTGCCACCCCTACCTAATTTATTTATTTATTGATGGTAGTTAGGTGTCACTACTCCCTCATCAAGTGAGTTCACCTTAAACCACTAGTTATACATCTTGAGTTATTCCACTAAATAATTTTAGATTACTCAACACCTCTAAGACATTTGTCACTTTGACTTGTGCAATTCATAGCCTACATATTACATTTTATTTTTATTATTTTTATCATGAATCTTGAAAATAAATATTAGGAATGTTATTATTTTCATCATGTTTGCATTAGAATTCATGTGATTGTTGGTGTTGATTCCTAGGCTAGATTTATTGTTGTAGGGTGATCCCACAAAGCTGGTTTACAATTTCTAAGAGATTCTATTTTTTGTTGAAATCACATATTTTTAGAAAATATAATGATTTAAGCCTTTAAAATTTTCATTTAAAGCATTCCAATTGAAGAGGGTTTTATCAAACTACCTTAGATCAAACCCCCTTGGATAGAACCCCGCTAGTTTTAAACCATACCTATAACGGAGTCTCATTTACACCTATCAAAATGCTGATAAAAAACAACTTTTGATTTACCTTTTGTGGGATCAAATGAATTCATTTAAAATTTATTTTTTGTAAGTATGTACTCTTTATTATAAGCTTCCCAAAAATTATAATTTTAAATAAATTTGATTTTATTATTATATTTATTTTTTATTTCTTGTGAATGTAGGTTTTTCACCGAAAATCAAACTCCTTGTTCTGCACACGTGGAAAAATAGAAGATTGTCAAAAATATATATATATATATATGACTTCACAATATATTAAGTCCTTGATCCAACAAAAATAAATAAAAAATTGATACATACAAAAAAAGTTGCGCGTTATATGGTTGCACTATGTCTGGATTGTAATTGGTTTGACTTGGAAACTTGATTAAAGAAAAAATATTCAATATAAAACTATCTAACCAAGTGGAAGCACTATATATTATAGTTAAAAATCTAAATTTTAAATAATTATAATTTTATCCTTCATGGAAAAAAATTTATGAATTATACGATGAGCGTCACTTTTTAAAAATGTTGCTTTCTGAAAAAAACTAGTTTTCGAGGGAGATGGAAAAAGAAGTGCAATTTGATTCCAAAAATTTTGAAAAAAATATATTTAGAATCTACAAACAAAATTTCATGAAACTTTAGTTTGCATCATCTTTAAATTCCTCACGGTTTAGCCACTATAGGTGCCCGAAAGTGAAGATTTAGTTAAGAAAAATTATTTCAGTGTCCAGTTTGACCAAAAATTGTAAACCACTATTGTGGGATCACCCTATATATAATTATTCATTAAATCTAATAGAGCATTAGAGCAAGGTATTTTAGGTGTTAATTTCATTCTAAGATATTGTTTAATTTTTTTTCTATAGTTTATAGTATTATATTTTTTTAGTGCTATTAGATCACCTATTGCAAGAGACCTCTGAGGAAGAAATAAACAATCACTTTGAATTTATAAGGGTCAAATTAGCTAGGTTTGTCTTTTTTTCCATCTCCATCAAATACCATGAGGTTTTGACTTTGATTTTATTTTAGGGCTTATTTTTTTTCTTCTATGAAAAACATACTTTTGGATCACTTTGGCTCAAAAAGGACCTCTACACTGCATTTGGAGTGGCCAAAAAAATATTTAAGTTAACTATCAATTCACAACATTTGGATTAGGATATAGTTGAATTCAAATAAATTTAGAGGTTGAGGACATACAAATTACCTACACAAGTTTAACACATTTGTAACCTACAAATAAAACAAATATTTATTTTAGTTCCTAATTATTTCCATTGCACAATGAAAACGGACAAGGGGTACTATGAGAGTATCCAACCCCCTGTTGTAACTGACCATGGTAGGACCAACAATGGTGGTCAACCATATCAACAATAAAATATTAATCAATATTAAAGCTTAAAACTTATGGCAACAATTTTATAAAATAATAACCACAAGTAGAGTTTTCATGGGTAACCCCTTAGCGGCTCTACTACCTAGGTGAGCACTTTTGATCTATCCAAGAGCCACCATTTCCCCTCTACTAATTTGTGTCATTGTAACTTTACCTTCTCACCATCATGAAGCCGCCTTCACCTACTCAATGGAGGGTGAGTTGAGGATCATGGGAGTCCAAAAAGTGGCGGTATGACAAAAAAGTGGTTGATGACTTTTTTTAATCTGAATTTGATGAAATAAAAAGGGTTTATTGAGAAAAAATTCAACTTTCCAAAAATATAAGATGTGCCTTATTTGGAATTAAATAGATAATTATTATTAATTTTCTACATACAATTTGACTAAAGTCCTAATTGATAGGCTGATTGAAAACCATCTATGATTCTTAAATGATTTTGCATTTATTAAATCCAAAAGATGAGTCATATTATATGCTTCCCATACTATTGGATAAAAAATGGAAAATTGAATTTCGTGAATTTTTGACCAAGTTATGGTGGTCAAACAAACACGTTTTAATATTTTTTAAAAATTATAATAAAAAAATCCATAACTAATTATTTACTTACAAAAAAATTGTGGCACATTTAGGAATGTGTCCTCTACTTATATTGAAAGTTTCAAAAAAAAAAATTTTAATTTTTTTTTACTTAGGTTGGTCAAACATACACCTGATTTTTATTTTTTTCTGAAAATTGAATACTATTGTATTGAAATTTCAAATTTTGACCATTTAATAGATTTACTTTTTTCCAAAAAAGGAATAGTATCTTAGAAACTAAATTCAATTTGCTACAAATTTTGTTCTTACATATTTTTAAAATTATGTTAATAACTTATTCAAATTTTTATGTCAAGTTGCCTAACTCTATTTTTCTAAATTTTCATTGCTACTTAAGGGTCTAGTTAGGACCCCCATGATCGTGCACTTACCCTGGAGCTCTATTAGATAATCACTTGAGCATACCCCATACACCACTTCCTTTGTTGGTGCTACTTTTCCACTAACTATATGCTACTAGGCTACAAGATGCTATAATCCCCCCTCACAATTGTAATTTTTATACTTTGAGACCAACTTCAAAGGCCCATAGTTTTCTTACATATAGTTATTTTTTGATTTTTTTTAAATGGTCCAATTTTCCAATCACTTTAGAGTAGTGTTTTCATTTTTTCTCACAATTCTTAGATTGTCCAAAAGCTATAGTTTCTTAGATATTTGTTTATCTCATCCTCATCTTTGGAACTTTAAATACTTGTATCTTTTTAATATGAAATTTTATCTATTGGATGTCAATTCAGTCATTTTTCCCAAAAGGTGCACCTATTTAGGAAACCTAATGTAAGAGATTTCCTGCAACTCTCAACAACTCCAAACACACAACAATCAATTTGAGAAATTAAATAAATTTAACACCAAAAAGCAAAAACACACTGTGGATTTTTATTGCTCAATGGTTCCTCCAACTCATGTGAATTACATTCAAATTGGAAGCATTACAATACACTACTAGTTGATATTATTATTTTACTTTCTCTCACAATACTTACAAGCATAAAGAAAAGAGAAAAAAAGTGGGTTTTTTGGGGATTTTCCTTAGTCAAGTCCTTGCTTTTCAATTACTTTTGAATATTAACTAGCTATGAGAAACTTAAACTTATTTGTCATAATACCTATTTTGGGCTAGGGAATAATGGCAAGTTGGGTGACCATGTTGATTGGATCAAATTGGAGGTTATTGGTGTAATTATGACTTACTATTTTTAGCAAGTTTTAAGGAATCCTCAAGGGTGCAACTAAAAATTGAGTCAAATTTGGGCACCATCCTCCTAGGTTTTTTGGCATATGGTTTGGAAAACAATTTATAGTTTTCAGATTGTTCATTTTTCTATAAATTGGTACTTGAGGAACTATTTTGAGTATGAGAATTTGTGGGTAGCTAGGTTTTGTTAGAATGGAATCAAAATTCTTCCAATTTTGTTGCTAGTGAAATACTCCTTAAAAGACTTGCATTGTAAGTGTGTTGTAGTCTCTTTTAGATTTAATAATACATTGTGTAGGTTTTGGATTGTGCTTTTTTCCTTTTGAAATGGTTTTCCCTTCATAAATCATTGTTTTATGGTATCATTATTTATCTATTTATGTATGTGTTTCTCTACTTTCTATAATAATTTTAGATCAAATTTTAAGTTTTGTGTGCATCATTGCCTTCAAGATTAGCATAGAAAGTTGTTTCTACACACCTTTCTTCCTTATATCTAGTACCCATCCACATGGTACCATTCAATGGAAGAAGAAAAAAACTAGGTGTGATGTTAACTAAAATATTTTCCAAACTTCCCAACAACACATCTTAATGAATGGCATTTCCATTATTCATATCATCTCCTTCACTTCTTACAAATCAAGACTTACATTGATGAACATTGAATCAATATATAGGTTGGCCTTATATATGTGATCTATCATCATGATTATATCTCTGAGGATGAATCAAATAACATAATTAGACTCCTAGTTTTATTTTAGAAACCTAATTGATCTGCAAGTTTTTTGAGGCCTCTAAAGAAGGAAAATTGTCACTTCTCAAATATTAAATGCACATTGATATCCTGATGTCTCCATAAGTAGAACATTTATTTGAGACAAGAAAAAGATATTATCTTCTCATGTAATTATCTAAGGCTATGTATTTATTCTTTTGTGCTTCCAAGTTCTCCATATCTTGATTCTTTGATATTGTCACTTCTCTACAAATTTTAATTAATATCATTGCAATTTTAATTACTATGGTCCTTGAATGTAAATTTAGCATATAAAATACAATCCTTAAGAGTTATATAATATTCATATTTTTCCACCTTTGTTTTTGAAAGAGGAAAAAATGGGTTTTACAAGGACCCGAAACCACAAAGTTTACAAATAAAAGAGATAAAACGTTAAAGATCCCGGAAACAGAGAGGCTGTAGAAAGAACATTAAAATTACAAAGCAACAGCCACCAAAAAAAGGCCAGCAAAGGCCACAAAAAAAACCCCAAAAAAACTAGAAAAAACACCAGCAGCAACTAAGCTTGGGACTTTGAAAATTTTGTTGTCTCAACTTCCATGTCGTTCATCTCCTGAACCCCCTTCTTTAAGATCTGGACCATCTGGGAAGTTGGAGGCACCTTCCTCTTAAGGTTGTCATGGTTCCTTTTCAATATTCCTTGGTCCTCATTCTTGCTTTTATCCTTGTCCTCTTCCAGGTCAACAACCAGCGAGCCCTATTGCGACTTTTCCAACTTTTCAGACAGAGCCCTGTTGCGACTTTTCCAACTTTTCAGACTTTTCCACCTTTGTTATAACTTATGGTTACTAGGAAATTTTGGAACTCATTTTCCTCTTTAATAATTAATAATTATAAGAAATTTACATTTGCATTTGTCACCTCAATTATAATTTCATGAAAATTTTAGGATATAATTTATCACCTCAATTATTGACTTTATGAGAATTTAGATTTTAATTCGCCGCCTCAATTGTAACTTCATGAAAATTATAAGTTTTTGATTCACCACCACAATAAAAAATTTATGGACAATTTAGATTTAGTTTGTCACTTAATTTAAAATTATTGAAAATTTAGACTTAATTTTCCACCTAATTAAAAAAAAGGTTCTAATTAATCACTTCAACTAAAAATTTATGTAAATTTTAAATTCTAATTCTTCAAATCGATTAAAAACTCGCTTGATTTTTGGTTTCCTAGCTGCTAGAGAATGTAATGTAGCAGAGATCAAAAGGACTTTTCTGAATGGTCCAGCTTACACCTAAGCATTGCCACGTCAACGTCACCCTATTACGTGGCATTAAATGGACCGAGGATTTCATTATCCTCTCTACGGCATCTAATGCAAGGAAGAGGAAAAAAGGATAAATTAAGCCGACACAAATCCTCTTTGAACTTGTGAACCAAATGCAAGGAAAAGGAAAACCCAACATCTAAGATGTTCAATGATGTTGACATGCCATATTTGGATTTCAAGGATGGGATGTGTGGTTGGTATATTTTAGACTTTCCTAACAATAGCTAGTGACATGTAACCCAATGAAAGTTTCACAAATGCAAGGTTGTAGAAAAGGAAACTAAAGAACCTTTTTGAAAGATATGAGGGAATATAAATAAATGATTTAATTATGGTTTTATTTTAAAATTTAATAGTTGAGGCAGTGAATTGAAATAGATACGTATAATTTTTAATTAATCAAGATGTATTAAGGTTATTTAGTTGCATGTGTGGTTTTTTGGTGATGGGTTCCACATTGATTTTTTGTGATTGGAATTTGATATTTTAATACGATCAATGTTATAATTTGACAAATATTAAAATGAATTTATTTTTCTTTGTGTTCAAAGTCACAAAAAACTATTGTTCTAGGTCAATAACATGAGACTAAATCAATCTTAATATGTAGAATCAACCTTTAGTGCACAAAATTAAATTTACACTAGGTTTGATGATTTGAAAATAGATTATCGCTTCCTTAAATAAATATCTAAATCTACAATTGATCTATAATTGACTCAAACATGCTAGACTATTAGGGTCATCAAGAAGTGTGCAATTATTGTTTAAAATCACGATTGCTACTAGAGTATTTACCAAAGTGACTTTGAAGCGAATAGTTATTGCTAAAGTCATGTGAGTTTGTTGAAGTTGTAGGAGCTTGATATTGAAGATACAAGTTCTTTTGGCAGTATAGTAATAATAAAAGACATTTTTTACTTAGGGGCCACTAACTTGGAAAGGGGCCATGTTTATTGATTTTTTATCTATGTGAGTAGTGATAGGGTGGTAAATGCCTTATTATGCAAGATATTGTTAGTTTATAGTGGTACTCATTTGTCGAAGGGGCCATGGTTGTATAGGTATGCATGATGAGAAAATAATTATGGTTATTCTCTAATGAAGGTCATGAGGGTTGGTATGTGAAGTGTTAGGGATTCCACGATAATTGGATGATGGGGAAATTAGAGACTAACTATAGTTGTTTTAGGGCCAATTCATTTTCCATCATTACAAAGATATCTAGGTAAATAAAATGGGACTAGATATTTTGTTGGCTGGTTTTGGTTGGCATATGTAAGCACTCTCGTTGTTGTGACAAAAGGAACGACAATTCATAGAGTTTTAAGAAGTTCAAGGAGATTTGTGGAGACAAAATAGTTGTATTTTTTGTTATACAAACCTAGAAATGTCATTATGGCATTATAATCATGTAATTGTAATTGTACCATATAATGAATGATATGATATTAATATTATCTTACAATATTCCTTTTTAATGTTATGAGTTTTCATTAGGGATAACTATAGTGTCATAAGACATATTAATAAGGGTATTGAGAAGTTTTGACATTGAAATCTATAGTTAATGAACCCCCAGGGTTATTAGCCTAATAGATTATGGATCAAGTGTTATCAAAGTATTAGTTTCCTTTAGTAGTTTAATTTTTTCATATTTTGATATTATATGTACTTCACAAGGTCAAGTATAAAAGGGAATTAATTATCATTTAATCTGAAGATCAAATCTAGAGGATTTTTTAGACTAGGAATGGTAAGAGAAGAAGATATGGAAGTTAGATACTAAAATATGAAAGAAGATGTTACAAGGGTTATAAAGTTTAAGAAGTTGGATAGATTAAAAGGCATGATGTTGGTCTACAAGTCTCCAAAATTGGGATCTCAAAAGATAATATGGAAGAGTAAAAATAGAGCAAGGTGAGTTTGTTGCAAGTATGTTGCAAGTGTTGTTATTAATATCAACAGTATGGAGTTTGTTGATGATGTTTTTGGGGTCTACATAGTGATAGTGTGTGACGGTTGCATATGCTACAATCAAGAAGTTAAGTATAATGTATGAGGTTGGATGTCACGAGTTTCTATAACAATTGTTTCTTGTTGTTCATGAATGAGTAAATGATTCTATGAATTTTGTATTCACTATCTATTGATGTAATTTATATAAAAGAATCTCTTGTTGAACACCTAGAATACTGAGAGGGGGGGTGAATTATTATTCTTTTAAACCATTCAAACATTTAAACATCCAAACCACATAGCACAATCAACTACAGTAATGAAAGAAAGTGCATGAAACATTCAACAACAACCCATAACACATGAACATCAGATTTTACATGGAAAACCCAAAATCGAAAACTGAAGATTTCGAATGCAATATATTATAAACTGCCATAAGGTTACAATTAATTACAAACGTCCACTCACTCATCCAAGTGGACTCACCTTACCCATTGAGAAAAATATAGAGACGTATCCCCATGGAGCCTAGTTCTGAACCACACAGCTGCACTGTATTGCTATGAAGAAATATGTCCAACAGTCAAGAAACCTAACTTTACACACTTCATTTGATTTTGACCTAACATCAAGTTTCCTTTGTATCTGATCACTTCTTAATCTTATATAGTCAAATATTCAACTTCTAAATTCAAAATTCTTCGATAATATTCATCACATACACGTAGAAATTAATTTCTGCAATAATTATCACTTTCTAAAAACACCAAAAAATATAACTTATATATCTCAAGATCAAGCATAGCCACTCAATTAGGTTCACCATACATGGAACATTCAAAATATAGCTTGTCGACTTAAGTTGTTCCACACACACACTTCATGCCAAGAGTTAAATCTTAAAATAACTTGAAACAGGTCGGCATGGACCTATAATACATCCCACATAAGAGCGCAACACTTATTTAACCTTCACATACCTTCAAACTTATTAGGTCAGCACCACAAAAGACCTAATAGAAAAATTATTCAACTGGGTATCCACATTCGAACATGTGGGCCTCAAAATTCAATGCCAACTCGAATTCACACACTAATTCCATCTATCAATATATCCTCAAAAGTGTAAAGCCAAAAAATTATCCATGAAGAAGTGCAGACTCTCCCACTCAAATGCACTATGTAGGAAATAACTATAATCTATCGGGTCAAACTTCTATTACTTAGATCTCTCAAATCAAAACCCAAAACATGATGAAATTTTGGAATCAAATATTTCTAACAACCAACAAAATAATGTTAGAAGCTCAGAGTGAAAACTTCATTTGCAGACCGATACTAACCCAAAAATTGAATGCTCTATTACATAGAATTACACTCATGTTGCCAACAACAACACCAATGGCATTCTTCCAAAAATCTCCCCCTTTTTCATTGATGGCAACATGCCAAAATATCTTCAAAACATTCTCCTCCTTTAACATCAAGGGAAAAGGGCGCATACAACAACTAATCTAACTTATACCAGATCTCCCCCTAAGAAATATATGCATATGTACAAACTGAAAGATAGAATTAACTCCCTCTGAGTCATATACCAAAGTAAAACTAGAAATTTTGTATTGGACACTACTCTATATACTCTACATATGTACAAAGAATCTTCAAACCAAAATATGAAATGCATAAACATAAATAAATGTGTCAACTAGAGGAAATTGACTCTTGTAAATTTTGTAGATGGGTCTGCCATGCTTGTTTTCCTTCCTTCCATGTCTTCAATGCTAGCCCAAGAAATCTACACTGCATTTCAAATTCCATTAATATTTCTTCTCCTTCTTCTAGAGTGTTAAGCGTCAAATTCATTTGTGTAGCCTTATTAGCACTTAGAAGGGCACTGGATACAAATATAAATTTGTCATTCACTAGATCCAGGTTATCTCTCCAAACTACAAAATGGCATTTTCCCTTTGTGCTTGTAGATGAAAGAACTTATGTAAATCTTCAATTAAACTCCTTGTACCAATTAAATCAAGTGTCAGATCATAGGCACTAGAGGCTTTATTTTTGGGACTCAATGGAGTTCATCTCATTCCTTATGCTCTATGTGGCACTGGACTACTTCATGCAATATTGAAACAAAGCCTTAGCCTCATCCACACATATATGTGCATCCTTCAAATTTCTTGAAAACTTTTTGTGTGCAAGAGCACATTTTTCTATGATCTCCAACATCTTTTTATCATTCATTCTCTTTTCTACTTCTTTCTCTACTTCACCTCTGATACCAAAGGCCTATTCCTTAAAAGAATCAATTAAAAGCTTTAAATTTTCCATATCGGTGAGTGATGTGTCTATGTTTGCACCGAGTACAAACTCTTGTAATGCCTTCATTGCTTCCTCCATAAACTCTCCACTCTTCTGATGTGTCTCAATAATCTCCTTCCGGGTAGATGCATGGAATACATCTCCCAATTGTAGCTTGTGGAGTGGGGAAATCTTGTCCAGATCTACATTTCCCTATTGCATTGGCAATTGTAGCAATTGTGAAGAAACAACAGGTTATAACTTGAGCTGCATACTCAATAGGTTGTTCAAGGAATCTCTGGAGGAGCTGGAGGATTCACCAGAAGTCTTTATAGTCATCTCTGCATCTTGCTCTTTTACTTCCTTTCCTTTTTCCTTTCTAGAGTCCACATGTATCTTTGTTCTTACATTTTTGGAGGTATCCTCTTCCTCATCTTCACCTTCCTTCCCTTTATCTTCTTCCTCATTTTCCTTTTCTGTCTCAACTCTCTCCTCTTCAATATCTTGGTTCACATTTTGTTTCTTTGCAGATTGATTAGTGGTATTCGAAGGTGGAGTTTCAACAATTTCTTCAAGCACTACAGGAAGAGAAGTGTCTTCCTTTGTTATTCATTCTCTGCTCACAATCTCTCCTTCCACATTTTTCTCTACTTCTACATCTTCATGTATCACCTCTTCTATTTTTGGAGGGGAATTATCTTGTATAAGCTCATCATTTGTCACATGCTCATGTTGAGCATCAATGCTCTCTTCCTCTTCAACTTTTTGAGTAGGGTCCTTGGATTCTAGGGTAATCCCTAGCCTTTGTGCTAGGTCTACAACCTTTTCAATAGTCTCCTTTTGGAGTCTCTCATGATCACCATTGTCACTGCTCATCAACATTGTTATCCTTTGTTTTGTTCTTAGCTCAGAATTTTGTGTATAGTTGGGCCAATGTGGCCTTATTTTCTACAAACAAGGGAGCACTAATCACTTCAAGAGCATGGTCCTTCATCTTGGAATCTTCTTCAATATCCTCTTGTCTTCTCTTTACCAAAACATTTTGAAGCTCTGTAGGTAACTTATTTTTTATTTTTCCCATGTCCACTTCAAGCATTATGATGTATTTTACAATGGCCTCAACTATTGTGGCCTTATCAGTGTCATTAACCTCTTCATAAAAATTTCCAATTTCTCCAAGAATACCATGCTGAATTATTCCATTTACAAGTGCCTCTACCTTGATAGGACTACGAGATCTTACCTTTTTATTCTTCACTTCATCTGGAGCCTTCTTTGTTTCTACCTTCTTCCTTTTCGAAGATGCATTCTTGGTGGTTTCTTTCTTCTTCTCTCTCATGTGTATTACAAATGCCTCTTTTCCTTTCTAAATCTCCTCTTCTCTATATGTTTCAATAACATCAAATATTCTTCTTTTGGCACTAGCTTCACCTTGTGAAGCATACTTCTCTTGTGGACCAAAGAGGGTACTTCTTCCTCTTCCTCTTCTCCTTCTTCTTCTTCTACATGTACACTTATAAACCTTTCTCTCATTTCCTGATGCTTTTGTCTCTTCTTTGCAGGGGTGAAAGGTGGTGCTACTAGAGTGGCCTTCTTCTCTAGCCTTGTCAAGTGTACAACCAAAGGATATTTCTCCTTTATCAGAGGACTATTTTTTGATTTCCTTTTCTCTCCAATAGGCTTCCTAGTCCTGGAGGACTTCTAAATAGGAGTGGTAGCAATTCTTCCAGGTCTTCTTGTGCTTCTGGATCCTTCTACAACACTTGATTCTCCCTTATATTTTTCTCTTGCATACTACTTTTGTTCCTTTGAGATGCCTATTTCCTCAACAATCTCATCAACCATCTTTCTAACCTTCTTTTGAATTATTTTTTTCTTCTGCTACATGTGCACCTCCATGGATTTCTCTTCATAAGTGTCATATCTTTTCATAGTTATATCCTTTGCACTTTTCAACAAAATGTTAGCTAAACAAGTTATCTCTTGTTCAATGACCTCATATCCCAACACAAGGATCCACATAGTCCTTAGTTCAAATACCTCCATGATGCATTCAGATATTCCTCAATTCTTTTCTTTTCTTCAACTTGCACTTTCAAATCAGTGACAATTTCATTTGTTTTGTTTAATTGTTCACTGACTTCCTTATGCCTTTCTTTGAACTTATTGATTTTTTCTCTCAATTTTTTTATATATTCATTTTCTTTTTTGACATTTTCTTTTAGATATCTATTTTCACCTTCAATATTTTCAAGATCTTCAAGGGAAACTTTGAGTTCTCCATATTTTTCGAGCATTCAATATTTTTCTATGGATCCAACAACAGGAATCTCTTCTCGAGGAGTAGGCAATTTTCTAATAGCCATGTGTTCAACCTCCAAGATCTTCCCAAAGTAGTTAAGCTCCTTCCAAGGAACCAAGCTCTAATACCAATTGTTGAACACCCAAAATACTGAGAGGGGGGTGAATTAGTATTCTTTTAAACCATTCAAAAATATAAACATCAAAACCACAGCACAATCAACTGTAGTAATGAAAGAAAACATGAAATATTCAACAACTCATAACACATGAACACCAAGATTTTTATG
>VDFB02368794.1:0-82456 GCA_007258455.2 Sequoia sempervirens | reverse complement strand
GATCAGATGCCATCCGCTCTATAACTATATAGAGCTCATCTAGGACTTCCTCATCAGCCTTAAAATCTAAGCAAAATTGATATGCCGAATTGAGTAAATAAGTAGTTGCATGTAAAGTCTTGTGAAGTTGAAAGTGCCATCATCAATCCATGATGTCTCATATGGGATAATACTTATCCTCAACCCCAACATAAATGGATCTAGTGGCCTCCTTCGGCTTGTCCATTCCCTCATATATGTAACCCATTGTCGACTTCTCTCCCTTAGCAACTAGTAGGAGAACAACTAAAAGCTTTGTGAACTTCAGTCATTGTAAAACGTTGGCATAAGTAAGTGTGAACAAAAACAAGCAAACATTGGCAGTTTTTGAATGTGTTGAAGCAATCTGATTACTCGTGACTTATCACTAACACTTCTTGAAAATATAGAGTTGTCTCATCAATCAACATTTGTCACCATTTACTCTAGAAAATCTATAAAATTATCAATCTTATCAACTAGCACTCTAGAGGAAAAATTGAAGCAATCACTAGAATTTGAAGAATAAATGGAGAAATGTGTAGGTCCAACATGTATAAATTGTAGACGTAGACAGAAGAAACCTGTACATAGAAGCAAAGCTTGTCAGAATCCAAATAAGGGGAAACCTTCTCAGTAACTCAATAAGTGCAAACCCTCTTAGTATCTAAATCAAATGTTAGACTAGTTAGCATATTAGCAAATGCAACACATGCCAACAACTGAATAAGTGCAAGACCTTTTAGCATCTGAGCAAGTGCAACACCAATTGGCAACTAAACAAGTGCAAGGCTAGTTAAAATCTCAAAATCTGCAGCACCTATTGACAACTCCTTTTCGTCATCATTAATGAGTATAGCCAACCTCATCATCAATCAAGCCTGTCATCACATCAGTTGTGTGTGTTATAGCATGCTGACAACTGAATAAGTGCAAGGCCTGTTAACATCTGAGCAAGTGCAACACCTGTTGGCAACAAAATAAGTGCAAGGCTGGCAAACATCTTAAAATCTGCAGCAGCTATCAGCAACTCCTCTTCATCATCATCACCTCTTCATCATCAATTAGGCCTGTCATCACATCAACATTGGCATCTTGTGGGTATTATAGAAGAACTAGCCTATTGGTCTCTCACCATCATCAAAATGGAATAAGTTATCTTCAATAGTCAGAAATCATCAAGAATGGAATATGTTACCTCCAAGGATAACAGGTGTTGTGGCTATCCACAAAAGAGAAGTTGACTGCTACATGAAATTGATCCATCCCAAAGAGTAAGAAATTCACAAGGTGGAGCATAGCTGTGTGGTGAAGTGACGATCCACAAATGACATCAACAGAAAGAATGATATTGTGCATGCTCATGAGTCATGACCATCAATCCAAAATAACAAGATGATCATCAATATTAAGGAAGAAGAGGCCTTACTATTGATGATATGCACTTGTATGATCCCAAAAATGCATAGAAAGAGCTCCATGATCATCACTCCATCTGCAGTCAATCCATAGGATAAGCGTTGAGCTCCAATCATGCCATTTTTCAATTTTTCCCTTCATAAGTCATAAGTGTTGGAAGCTTGATTGAGGCGGAGAATGCCTCGTTTGTCCATAATATGAACTAGGATGTGTCATATGCACAAAATAAGTTCTTGATGAAATTTTCAAAGGGATACTTCTCAAAATGAGGGTGATTGTATGACATAGTTGTAGATGAACCAAAGCTTCATTGGCAGCAGTTCCTTCTTGGAAACATGTTGTTACTGCTTCTCACAACAAATTATAACTAATGAGGGCTCTTATTGAGGAAAAAACATTCGGTGCACATCCCCAAAGCAGGTGCATTTCGGTTCTCCTGATAACCCAGATCAATTGTTTTAACTTTTGGGTGTAAAAATAGGCTCAACAAGATCAACAATTGCTTGCCCATGCTTGCAAGTCCTCCTATATATCCCATTTGTCACATCAAATTTGAACCAATACTTTTGATGTGCTTCTCAAATTCAGGAAAGCAAGTGGAATGATGAGAAATATCAACATCTTGAAAGTTATCAGTATTCATTACCTGATAATCATTTCAAAACACATCTTGATCTAAACAAACTTGATTTCCTTTTCACTACTTAGTGGGTTCCTCGTCCCTTTTCAATAACTCGTCGCAAGTAAATTTGATTTTCTTTTATAGTGTTAGAAATAAAGCATTTTATCTTGCCAATTATTCATCTTAATTGACTAAATTATGACAAAACAAGAGTTCATTAGCGGTAGAATTGCATACCATAGTCAAAGAAGCATACTTACCAAATCCAACTAGATCTGGCCCAAGTCTTATAGGATCCAGATTTTCCAGATGTGCCTAATCAGTCTAATCTAGTCCAAACAATTTTTTTTATTTTCTCTTATAAAATTTAATATTTTCATTTTTTTGCAAACCCACATCCCAGCCTAATTTTTGCTTAGGACAATAGTTCAAATTTACCTATAATTATGTTATTGAATATTTTCACACATGTGCAGGCATGAATGCAAAAAAAATTTAATCAGTGTCCAAATTTTTCATGAAACTACAATTTTTCAATTTTTTTACCCTACCCCCAGAAACCCAGATCTTCAAAGATGATAACAATGCATGTAAGTTTGTGAGTTGCAAAAAGATTTGAAAGGATTCAGGTTCTTAATGTCTCTGTAGCTCCTTTAGGTGCTATTCAACATCATCTATTCATTTGGGGCTTCTCTCATAACTATGCCCTGGACTTCTGCATATCCACCATTCTTTCATTCCTCATTGTGACTCACTTTCAACTTTTTAACCCTATATTAACCAATTCGAATGCATAGCAAAACTTGCTCCATTTCTGAAATTTTCAATTACCTTTGGATCTCCTCTCAAGCTTTATAGTGCTTCAAACCATTCAAAAATGAAGTCTAGACAAAAGTGATTTGGCTTCTCAAAGTTCCCATTACTTTCTTTTAAAAATTTCCTCACCAATTCAAACAATAAGATATTGACAATATTTTTAAATGAGAGTCAGTTTCAATGGAAGTGTACCTTATAACTGGTTGATTTGAATGGTGTCACAAAAACCACATTATTGACCAGTTGTTGGTTCAAAAGTTTGTACCAATAACCTATTTAAACACAACTTTTCTTCTTATTCGGATGATTAAATGAAATTGATTAACAAAAAAAATCTACTCCATTACAAAATAAACATAATTGGAATTGAACCCATAACCTATTGCCTGCAAATTGAATGCCTTACCGTTTGCCTATCACTTGCCTTAAGTAGTCTTTTGAGTTCCTATGACTTCTTAGCACAATGCCCCTCCATGCATCCTTCTACTACATTGTTATAGTCCACTCTTGGGGATTCTCCCACAGATACCTACCTTTGTTTGTCTCCATGCACACACTGCTCCTATCATGAGTACTAATGTCAGCTCTGTAAGCTTATACCACAGTCTATGCATCACCTCCAACCTGTCACATTTTCTCGTGGTTAAATGCCACAACCTGGCTTCACACCCTCCACTGTTCACCCTTCACAAAAGCTCCACATGCTCCTTCACAACTTCTGCATAGCCCAAAACTCACCCTTCACTCCTTCAAAACTAGGCCCACATGCCTATTTCTATACATACCATACCTTCCACTCTCAAGATTCACTTGATGCATCTTCTTACATGGAAAACTATTGTTTGCATGCCTTTCATGCTCCATATGCTCTCCTCAGTGTTATCCTCACACATAATGCCCAAACGCACAAGTTTCACTTGATCGCATTCCTCCAAATATTCAAGTGTGCTATTAGTAGTGGCTTCTCAATGGCCTGTGAAGCCACCCAGCTAGCTTGACTCTTCACTTGCAAAAGTGTGATATTAGTAGCACTGCTTGAAGGGCCACTGATGGCTAACATTTCTTTAATTTATTGTGAGAAAGAAAAGCTGCTGACCCAGTGTCACCACCTAGAACCTTTGCTTGCAGTCTACCCCTCCTCAACACTGCTGCCACTCAACCAATGACAACAAAATCTATTAAAAGATTTAAATTTGCAGCCCTGAGAATATTCTGCAGAACATTACAATAATTTGAATTTAAAAATTTAAATCTTGTTAATAGAAGGAAAGACAATGAAAACTTCCACAGTAAAACTAAGGGGTCAGAATGGCAAAATAAGAAAGTGTAGAGCTATACACCCTCATAAATTTTCATGAAGTTTCCAGGTTTGTAAATGGAGTTGGAAAATTATGCATGCAATTATGCGAATTACCTCAACTATCCCCAAAGTGTAAAGAGTTGGACCTCACTGTTTGATCCCTAGCCTTCGTGCAACCAGATCTATCACTAGATCAAACAGATAAGAAAGATTTGGCCTCATTTCACAAATTTGAAAAATTCAAACTCTTAATGCTCCTTCCAGCTCTGTAGACATAGATCTCTCCAAAATGCTTCAAAACCTCAGAGAGGTAACCCTAGCACTCTAGAACCATGTTCGAACCAAATGTGAATCTCCTTCATATTTAACCAAGATTATTGAAGAAACAAACATCAACTACTCTAATCCACCATCGCATAACATTCATCCAAGCATTATCATATCAGAACAAGAACACTATAGAGAAATGCTAGTCATAAATTACACCACGCATCACAATCACTTATCACATCCTTGTAATAAATTGTTTAAGGCAAAAAGCTCCTATTTATAAGCCTCCCACAAGAGGAATATTATAAGTTACACTATGTCAGATATCACAATTAATAGGCCCTAAGATGCATTTCAGTAAAATGTACTAAGCAAGCCTACATGCACATACACCTACTAAGCAGGTATATACAAATTTTCCCGGAGCCATCAAAAAGATCAGTGCCTTGTGGGAAATAAATCCACAGTTAATATTAGCTCAATAGTTCAAATCACAATTATAGTTATGGTGTATCACTGTATACATATATATCCCGCCAAAAACAAAATCTCATTTCTTTTTTAATGTAAAACCAAACTTCACTAATTTCCAACATATTCTCTTTGATTTATTTCAGTATCACCAAATGTATAAAAAATGTCTTGTTCTCTGTTTGTTCTTGTGAGTATCTTAATGCACAAATCATTAAGTGTATTGCGGAATCCATTCAAAGCATAAAGTGAACAAATAATCACCTTAAATCATAAAGCCAAAACAAGTACTACATTCTTAGTACAATGATTATCATGAGCTCTTTACAGGTTCCATGGAAAGATGGTTGTTAATTATTCTACACTTGCATATTAAAATAACAAATGCTGATGCTTAACCTTAACTGGTACATTTGCTCTGTAACTTTATAGTATTTAGAAATAGAAGATTCAACAGTAACTGAATTGCATTTTCACATAACAAAATGTGAAGATTTGCCATATAATGGTATGAGCCTTCAGATATGGTTGTTGTAACTTGTAACAGATACCCCTTATATGTGGATCTAAACCAAAGAATTTCTTCAAGGACCAAAAAATAACATTATGTATTTTCATTGTTTTATTAGGAATATGATAAATCTTTAATATTACTAGTGATAAAAAGAGAACCCTAAAAGGATACTTCTGAATCCATGACCTTTCTGCCACATAATTCCAGAAGGATGAAGTACAAATTTTCAACAAACCTCTGGCTACATTGCATCTACTTCTTTCCAATGTTTTATATAGTGGAAAGATTAAAAAATTGCATTCGAGAAAATTTACTTTCATCTGTTGGGTAGAACTGTTCTATAAAAGCAGAATGCCACAAATGATATATTATTGAATGAATGAGTCCTCCATACACGAAAATGGCGATTCAGGAGAAACTTTACAGACTTGTCTACTCATCATTTTTCTATCATCCAATAAAGGATTAGCACACACAAAAATTACTTTGATTGAGAAAATGCCACATGCCTTATTTCTATACTATAAGGCATAAGCTGCCAGTTGTGCTTGTGTTCTACATTATCACAAGCTAGCCTTCATTTCTTATGTTAGTGATGCTAGTGAAAAGAGTGTTTCATATATTTAACCGATGTGAGTATTGTGTATATGGTGTTAACACTAGTATCTTCGACTTAGCCCATGAATCACACATATGCTATTGACCGAGGATCATTTAATACCAGAAGTATATACTGACCTGTAAAACTGAAACTTGGAGAAAATCCCTTCCAATGCAATAAACAACACTTGATTCCAATCAATAAACCAAAAGATGCATATTTGAATCAGATGGAGACATGAGAAAATGAAGAAGCTAGTTTAAGGAAACGGATTACATTGACCTCATCAAGGAAGGAAAATCCATGGTTTTATTATAATGGCAAAAGGGATAGCCAACAAATGACAGAATAGCATGTAGTCTATTATAAAATCTTGGGAGAATACTACTATAAATAATTGGGTAGAACTTTGGCATATTTGACAGGACAAACTTTCTCCAGAGGATGATAAAGCAGAGGGTTTTACTTTTCACCAATGGTTTAACTGCTTGTGATTTTGGTCTCACTGACCACAACAAATTTTGCAAATGAAGGAGATGTTGTGCCCATTATTCATTCAATACTTCATTCAAAAGTATTGAATATGACCAACCAATAGAAAGGATCTCTAAGAGAATTTACAATGCAACAAATGGAGCTGATTTTAACAAAGAGATCAAAATACACAGCCATTTAAATCAAAGGGATTCATATAATATTATAAACATAATGAATATGAAGAAATCCACAGATGGCCCAAATAGCCATAAAAGAAGGATGAAACATCATTACCAATAATTTATTTACAGTGCAAAACTCGCACACAAATACATTGGCATAAGATTTTTAATTTTGTTGGATTTCAACACATAAGGAGGAAAATCAATTATTTGAACATCCACCACTTCGGCCATTTTGCCCTCTAGACTCTTTCCAATTGGAAAAGCTTTTAGTACATGTACTGCTTTTTAAGCCCCTTTTCTCTAACAATTATCGTCAATGTGGGATAATCACAACCCAATTATTTTTTATTTTGCTAAGTAATTGGAACATCAATGGCCTAATTTAATTTAGCATTTTTTTTAGGATTTTGACCCCTGTGCATCGTACCACCATTGGTGGTCATATTATTGATATTGTTTGGAGTGCATTTCGTTCAGTTTAGTTAAAATCTCTTTTTCCTCCATTTTCTCTTGGCTATTTCCTGTTTGCATTCCCATAGCCTTTGGGTCTTGCTTCTTGGGGTAGCTTATTTTCTGTCACTTTTCATCTTTGTTGGTTTTCATTTTGCTACAGCTTGATTTACCTGGCACTTATGTTTGACCTGCCACTCTTTACCTTATTCTCTTAAGTTTATCATTGTCATTTGGTTTTGCATTTTAGTTGAAATCTTATCTTGGTTTGTCTTGCTTGATTTCCTTCACTTTACACGGCATTATTTAATACTCCTTCATAGTAGCCATTATCACTTCTTTTTGGAATCATTACTGCTGCAATTAATGGATTTTTGTAGATTTTCACATATTGCATCACTCTTTGGACTTTCTTTGCTTCTTCAAATCCCAGACTGTTTGCAAACTGGAGAATTTTACAACTTGAATTTCTATGAAGATTGTGTGACTATTGCAAGTATGGCCTTTTAGAATTATTTTTAGAAGCTCCAAATATGTGATCCTTCAATGCCCCATGATATATTAAAGGATTCAAAGTTGTTATGTGGTGGATAACAAGTATCCAGTATAAGAGGTTCTTTGTTGACACACACTAGTCACATGAGAATAGTTAAGTAGAGGAATCAGTTTACCATTTGATAGTCCAAATCCACTTGCCAGAAACCCAAAGTTGTTGATAAATAACAATGTCTCCTCTGGAGTTACCTTGAATAGGTAACTTCAAATTGTTTTTCACATGTCACATCCGCATTGATAGAATCCTAGCTTAAATTTGTTTCCCTAGCATATGTTTATGGTTTTAAAAGATGGATGGTTTGATTGCAAGGAGAGGAATGGATTGAGTCATAAGGCACTTTAGCAAAGGAAAGTCCAGTTATGGATTACAAAAAGATGCTTGAACTACTGGGTATGGAGCTACACTCTTAACTTCAAACAATCTCGGGATGGTCATTGCCATAAGGGACCTGACCATTGTATCCATGTAAGATTAGAATAGGATGGCATTCATATTATATCGTGTTGGAATGGAATTTCTCATATGTACTAGGATTTTATTGTGCTTTCATGTTCCAAACATAGAAGTAGCAGCCACAACACTATAAGATCTGCAATGGCCTTGCAAACCAAATTACAGTTATATAAATCACCACTAAACTGTTGCAACATCCAATAGTGACTTCATTTTAAAGCATATATAAATTTGTGCAAAAAAAAACAAACATAAATATCATAAGAGTTTATGTCAACATCATAAACCAGATATCAATCTGGAATTATAAATATAAATACTTAGTATTTTTATGCTTTCCTCTTTGGTGGTTTCGTGAATGACAAAATGACAAATCCCAACAAGAACAATATTAAGAAGAAAATAAGGCATGACAGAATGGAACACAATATTAAATGTGAGAGGTTTGGAGTTCAGAAAATCAAAAATATGGATGCAAACTTTTTAATCCAAAAGAACACATTAGACCTATTTTCTCAATATTTTCTAATATACATCTTTCTAATATATTGTCCAACTGACATTTGACTACTCTTCCTCAATTAAAGAATCCCCAATCCCAAGTTCGGAGTGTTATTCATAATGCATAGAAGATTTTTCACAGAGAATCCCCTTGATCATGATTATGGTCAGTGGTTCTGCTTATGGGAAGCAAAAGGAATAATCAATGAACCACATACTTTAAAACTCAGCTCTTCCAATATTCAAAAGTGAAATTTCTATTTGGATTCCAATTGTTTAATATTATTGAAACAAAGACAACCTACAGTACGTTGAAGGAAGAACAACCATATAAATAATAAGCATATGCAATCATTTAGTCCCAAAAGCCAGTAAACAACCAAAGAATGCCAACAAGTAGGAATTTGCCATTAAAATAGATTATGTGCCAAAGTTCACAACCCAGGTCCCAGAGCAAAGAAATTCAATGTGGCCAAGGATAATGAAACTGCATACCAAAAGTTACATTATATTTTGGGTTAAGCTCCAGCCTAAACTGCAGCCTCCAACGGAAGATTAAAGACATGTCAAAAAAAGTAGTTATACATTGCTCTGCTTGTATGAGGTCGTATCAAGCACTTGCTTTCCACACATAGAACAAACACCTGCAAGGGATGGCAGTGTCAATCAGTAGTCATTCAAATCAGTATTATCAGCACATACCTTTTTGTCTAATTTATTATGGTAAACTGTTACTTAAGCAGAAGCCTAAAATCTTTAAGCACATACCTTTCTTGTAGGCACAAGACAGGCAATACTTGCCCTCTTGGTGCAATTGCTGCTTGCATATGGTGCATTTTGCTGTCCCATACGGTGTCCACCTGGTGCAATAGTTCATAAGAATTGTGTAAGTACAGAGAGAACTAAGTTTTAAAAAGTAAAAAATCATACAAGGTGCCTGCTTATTCTTGTGCGTGGATTCATAACAACAGATCAAATACAAAAAATAATATGTGTGTAGTCATCAAGAAAACCAAGTTCAGGAATAGCAATCACATTACTGTTCCTGTGCCCCCATCTCCTGACGTAATAAAAACATAACCTTATTCATGTATTCCTATAACCTATCATCACTGTACCATGCCTGTATATATAGGGTATAGAAGTATATGAATGAGGTTATGGTTATATTATATCAGGAACTCAGTCAAGCAAATTTTACATATATTATTCTTAATTGAATACCTGGATTTAGTGTAATTGGACAAACACAGTCTGCATACAATATATATACCCTTATTCGTATGCTCCATACCCTATTTCAAAATGAGTTCCCATCTCTTTACTTGTACTCGAATCCCAAGCCTCCCAGCAACAATGATAAACATACTCTATCCTAAATTCCTAAATAATGAACAGATACAGTATGTGTATATACACAAATTGCATCCATCTAATTTATTCATATACAATAAAACATCGTACCTATCATCTTTCCAAATAATATGAGTGTGTGTACATACACATTAATTGAACCGATTAATACTGCGTATTTTAACATAGTTTATCTATCCAGTTATTAAGAATTTAGTCCCCCAATTAAGCAAACCCTTAGTGATATTGTTTAATTTTCAAATTGTTGTTTTTTATTTGTAATATATTAAAAAGACTCCTAAAAATGAAAAGGGGTTTGGTTATTTAGGGTAAGTTGCCTGTGCTTCTTGGATAATAGCTTGTTCTCATTGACCTTACGGCCCCCACTTTCAGAAGTATTGCTTGCACCCTCTTTCCATTTGTCAGGTACAATCACCTTTGACAGCTTCTTTTCGCCTGTAATTACACATTACAGATCTGTAAAAAAATCATGGATTTGCGAAATTATTTCGGAAAAATCTTTTGTTCGTAAGCTAATGAAAGAATCCAGCTCCTTACACTTCTCGCAGACCATGATATTGCTTTAACCGGACGTGTCTGCCAATCAGTAGTCAGCTCGGTATTTTCAAATAAATTTGTTTTGCCTGTTTTATCACCTCTTAACAGCTCTAATCCTTGTTGCAGCTATGAACTATTTCCTCGCTGTGAAACCTTAAGTCGTGGGTTTGGAATATTAGTAGGTGAGAGAATGTGTTAACAAAAAAAAATCTTCTTTTATTTTCAATTTGATAATTATTTATATTGTAAATTATTAATATTTAAAAATAAATATAAATTTAAATAATAGGATAATTTTTTCACAGTCCATGAAAAATAATAGTTATTCATCATTTCCACGAGGACAATGATGGATCACTGAGTGTGATTTGAAACTTCAATTCAAAAAATTATTCACAATTAAAATCATAAACATTCATTCTATAAATGTAAATGTACAAAATAAAATAAAAATTGTTTCCATCCTATCATTATCTTTTTAAATAAAATAAAATAATGAAATGAGTATAGAGTAAGTTAAAAATGTTCTATTTTTAGTTCCTCACGGCCAAATCTTAACTAGTTATTAATAATTCTCTTTTTAATCAAATGAGAGCTCAAACATTTTTTCTATTTGACTTCCATTACTTCCATTTAACGATTTTTTTTGCCACAACTTGTATCAAAAATTAATTTTTTGAAATTTAATTCGCTCAAAACTTTTGAGCGATAAAGGCGGATTTTCAAGAGCATAAATTTTTTATCACAATTTTTTAGGGTTTTTTTGCCACAAATATTATAATAAAAAAGAATTCTAATTTTTAAAGGCACTTTTTACCACAAAATATTTTTCCACTACAAAGTTAAACTATTATTCAAGGGATTTAATAGAAGTATTTTTCATTTGACAATTAATTATTTTTATGCATTCTAAATATTTATTAACTTTTATTTCTTAAAATATAATTAATAAATTATTATATAGTATATGAAAAAATTAAAAATATATACTATATAATATACAACATTTAATACATAATTTAATATATTATTAGTATATTATATTATAAAATTATTTTTAATATATTATATATTTTATATAATATGAAACATATATAACATATATAATTTAATATAGTAGATAATAATTTTATAATATTATATTATAATTTTTAATAATGTGATATTTTATTTTTTAATAGTTTAATATATATTGGATTATATATTATATTAAATTAACATCTAATATATTAAATTAATTTTGTGATGAGAAACATTGTTATCTTGTTTTTTTATTTATATTTATAATAAATTTATTTATTTTATATTAAAAAAATTATTCATTCAAATATTTCATATGTTTACTTTAAACATAAAATTATAATAATGAAGAAGTTGAATTTTTTTAGTTTTGCTTATTTTTAAATTTATTAATTATATTTAAAAACTTTAATATTAAAATATCAAATTGTTTTAATAAATATTATAAAATCAACCTCTTTAAATTGTAATACCAAACTTAACTTGAAATTATAAAACTATTTATTTATACAGAAATATATTATAAGAGTATTGTAACTTTGTAATGTGAAATTCACAAACTACAAGTAAATATTATAAAATATTTAAATAATGTAAAGGATGTTGGTTCTTTGAAAAAATATATATTTTAAAATATTTGGAGTAAGTTTATTATTTTAAAATGTAATTAGCATCATATTTTTTAGAGTAAAGGATGTTTCAATTCTACTAATGTGATTTAATTTTTAAATTAAAAATTAAATAAATAATTTTATGTTGTATAAAATATAAATATTATATAATATTCACAACTAGATCATGACAATATTCTCATTATTTTCATTGAAAGAAATTATATTGTTCATTGAACAAAAAATAACCATGAAAATAATCTAGATGCAACAAATGTGCATGGAAAGCTTTACAATCCTCAATTGTATTACTAAAAGAAATATCCCATTATAAATTGGAGACAATATAGATTGCAACATGTATTCATTTAAGCTACAATAAAAGATCCCTATGCCTCTTCTTTAGAGTTTCAAAAGTCATAACCCTTTTAAATGACAAAGAGATTAAATTTTAAAGAGGGATACATCCAGATTGAAGACACATTTGACACTCGAGACTGGTTGAACCCTCAAATTTGTAACAAATTGGCATTTAGAATATACCCTTTTCACCCTTATCCTTAATGCAAACATTTTACCTGCTGTAAAAATGCTTTTACCAAACACATTTCACTACAAGTGAAAAAATTTTACCCCCAAACATTTTACCCACATACTAGTATTTAAAATAATACATTTAACTCAATATTTTTTAACTAGCATTTTATCTGTTAAACCTTGAAAATCCTCTCTGAAATTAGTTTTGACATTTTGTCTAACATTTTCTACCTTATGCAACAAACTCATCTTCTTTGTCAATGCTTAAATCCTATCATAAAAATGCCTTAATTTCATGGACGTTCAACTGACCTTGCAAACATAAATGCTTCTCAACCCCCTTCTGCTTTCCTAGATCAAATGGCCGCTTTCCAACTCAGTGAGGACCCTGTCCAATCATTTGTATATTGTGAGGAAATAAGCCATTGCGGGTTTGTTTCATTTAAAAGCCTTATAGTTGTGATGCAATGATCTTCATACACTTTGGGGAGTCAAAAGATGGCATAGTGTAAGGTTTGGAATTTCTAAACAACAAGTAGTTTGTTTCATTTAAAAGCCTTATAGCTGCGATGCAATGATCTTCTTACACTTTGGGGAGTCCAAAGATGGCACAGTGTAAGGTTTGGAATTTCTAAACAACAAGTGAATAACTGCCCTCAACACCAACAAAGAGTAGCTAATAATTTTCAATAATATAAAATAATTATTATTTAATTTATAGTCATATTTGTCATTTTTAGTTGCTACTATTGAAAATATAATCTTATGACCTTCATTGTATTTCATGTACCTATGGTGAGATCTATGATCTAAAAGAAAATTTTGATCCCATGAGAATTACACATTGTAGGTATGTTTTACCTCACGAAATACAATGAGACCCATTAGATGATATTTTAGATCAATGGTGGTAACTAAATATTAGAATCTTTATTTAATTTAAATGGAAGGATTCACCATGGTAATTCATAAATTTTTCTATTGTTTTCCAAGATTTACCAAGATTTTCTATAAAATCTAGCATATGCATATTATTATAGTTTATATACTTGATAATTAATCCAAATTTTGAAATAATAAGAATATAATATTCTACTATTTATACTCTTATATATATTCAAACAAAGAAGATATTTTCTCAAAACTAAATTGATTAAGAGTAACCTACCTAATTAGTGTCTTAGTCATATAGTTAATAAATCGAATACATAAAATATAATCTCTTGCATCCACCTAATCAAAATACAAAGAAAAATATAGCATAGTCTAGGAGCTTCAAAAATGGGATGTGACAAATTCATCTTTATTGGTGAGTTGAAAGGATATTTAAATATGCCTTATTTTATCCTAGAACAAAGTCCATCACTATTTAACCATTATTTATATGATTATATTAATTTTTAAATAACACACATTCATCTTTGACAAAACAAAACAGTGAGTGGATTTACATGTTGATGGGATCTTATGCTTTTTTTGAGGTTAGTAATAGCTCCATGATATCTAAAAATATCATGAAGAATAATAAACCAATTTTCTTGATGTCACTTTTGATTTTTTTGGTTTTATGCTTATTTATTTTGTTTAAGACAACTTGCTTGTTTGCTCTAGTGGAGAATTTGAACAAAAACTTGCTTTTTGTACCTATTATTTATTTGTTTTATAAACATTATTACTAAAACTTAGCAAACACAACAAATTAAAACAAAACTATTCTAGAACTTTTTGGCAGGAACTTCGCTGCTCTGCAGCTCTTGTTTATAATGATTTTACAAGTGTTTTATAGGTCTTAGAAATAAATAAGTTCAAAAGTAAAATTAAATAGCTTTATGTGTTTTTTCATTTATTTAATTGTTTAAATTAATATTTCTCTTATTTATAAACATATGAAGTAAATAATTTGTTTTAAAAGTTGGGTATTTGAAGAAATAAAATAACATGTACACTTTGACATTATTGATATGAAGTAGATAATTTATTAAAATTGTAGATAAAATATTTTTAAAATATTTATCTTAAAATACTAAACACCAAGAGAGATATCTCTCACCTCTTTTAAATGGATGTATTTAAGATATCTATACTTGTTTATATATCCTTGGAATAACATAAAATATTAGGACAAATATAAATAAGTAATTATAAATATATTGTATTTGATAAAGGCATTGAGATAGAAACATATAGATGATTGAATTGAAAATAGAATGTAAAAAGAAATAATAAAATAATATTTTGAAAGTGGAAATGAAGAGACTAAAAAGGATTATGACCAGTGATTGTTGCTCAATTATGATATTAGAGATCTAAGATGAATAGGATGCAGTGATTGTGATTTGTGAGTTATGTGAGTGTGCAAAAACTGGGTTAAAGACATATCAACAACACTAATCTCAACAACTATAAATTTGACCTTGTCTCGAATTAAACTATATCTATAGATTTGACCCTATGATTTGTAGACCTTTGATACTTGCAAATGAGATTTTTATGCACTTATAACTTGTAATAAAAGAATTATCTAAACATACACTTGGAATTGAAAAACTTTGTAGCATTGAGGAATACCATTGGAGTTTGTTATGTAAGGATCTTTGCCTGAGATAAAATCTATTGATCAAATCAATAATTTTGATAAATATTGGAAGACATCAAGCATCAAATACAAATGGCAATGATGTAGTTTTGATGGTGATAAGTGTTTGAAACTTGATACTTGAACAAAATGTAAAAGGATAATAAAGAGGCCTAATGCAAGAACTAGGGTTTTAGAACTTGTTGATAAAAAGGTTGAGGCATTCAAAAAATTGACACAAAATGGTATTGCTAAAAGAGGGATGAACGGTTTTGAGAGGAAATGTTACTAGTGAGTGATTCCAAATGGGGGATAGGAAAAACTTAGTGTTAAGTGATGATAAATGATTGGGGGTGATGTCCTTATATACATGGCCTAGGTGCACAATTTGAATTTTTTGGTGTGATAGTCAGCACAAGACAACTAGTTGGAATTGAGTCAAATTAGGCCTAGACTTAAATTTAGATTTTAAAAACTTGGATCAATCATGTAGCTATGTAAATGACCTACGCTAGATCCACATCCATAATTTTAAACATGACAAAAACTAATAATTTTGGATATAGGAATTGTCTAAGAAAATGTTATGTTATTTTATGGTTAAGTTGAGTTTCAGGTTTAGTGGAGCACCAAATCAATTGAAATCATGTGTTAGGGGAAAGAATCTAGGATGCCCATGCAAAGTGATGTAAGACAAAGGATAAAAGTAAAAGATTTAATCTTTTCATCATTACATCCCTACTACTTTGGTGTGCTTGTGAATCTATATGAGCAAGCATAACAAAGTAAAAGATAAAGATAAACACAACTAGTAAAAAATAGCTCAAGTAATGATCTAAAGTTTTCTTATGAACTACATAGAAACTTTGAGAATGATTGGTAATAATATGCCTCCTAATTTCATGTGTTCTTGAAAGGTGTATACATGAATCAAGGAGAGAAAGAGAGATTGGGTAAAATAAATAATGATAATGTGCATATAAAAAGTGATCATAAGCATGATAAAATAGGTATAAAACATAAGCATGAGACACTTGAGCATGAAAAATCTAAGAAAATCAACAAAAAATCAAAGATGCAATCTAATATACTTACATTTGTGTGTATGGAAGATGCCTCCACTTTTGATCCCTAATTGGGATAATCATGAATGTATGTAACCTACAAAGAGTATAGAAGAACATAAAATAACAAGAGTAAGTGAAAAGTATAAAACAAGAACCTTGCATCACCTCGGGCCCCCCAAAGTGGCAAGAGCAAGTGAAAAGTACAAAATCTAAAATAGTATGTGTAAATTAGAAATGTAAATAAATTTAGGTCTCAAGTGAAACCACAAGAGGTATTGATGCAGTCAGGATGGTAGGGTCCTCAAAGAGAACTATCTGGACCGTGCAACAAGAGTTACACAACGAAAGCAACATAGCAAATGGAGGAAAATGTAGATCAAAACATTCTTATTATTTGAAATCTCAATTACAAACAGCCGGCGACATCCAGGCTTATAGATTCGGCTCAGGCCTGATACACATGCTCAAAATACAACATTCCTATATGCTCCTTAACATGAGCGAAAAATCTTACATATCAAAACATATCTTTCTCCAATCTGCCTTCATAATGATCTATTACAATGATTTATATCACATCTTGAGATCTAAAATCATTCGCGTCAGCCAAAGATTGTTACAATCTCCAATGAAAGAAAATGTAACGTGTGCATGAATAGGTCGGCCTCAAATTTGAATTACTCCTCAGTGAATGCATAGGATGAAGTGTGGACCTATAATTAAGGTCGGGCAAACTCCACGAAACAATTCGAATCACACCGTCGAGATCCGCAAGTTACGGGAAAGATCCACGAGCGATCAAACTAACCAATAGTTAGAAAATTATTATAGTGTCGTTTCAAGAAACTGCCACTCAATCTAGAAGCGATAACTTACCAGAAAAAGATCCAATCGCGCTCAAATCTTGGGATAAGGGAAAATGAGCATGTCCACGATTAAAACATAGATCCACATGGTCTGGTGAGCAAATATGATGAATTCGCCGACTCGAACTAAAAAAGAGAAAAAACTGAAATGAAATATTTTTGGTTGATGCAAGATTGCCACGACCCAAGGATGCTCCTGCATCAAACACACCTGGTGCAAAAAGATGTTCCATGAGAGGAACTCATGAATATCTGACAAGGCCTGGGATATAGATCCCGTGCTCATTCCTGATTCAAATGTCTTCTTTTTCTTTATGTTTCTTCCTCCTAGCCTCTTTTCTTTCCTTTGCCAGATTCTTCAACTTCTTCTTCTCTTCACCTTCTTTTCCTTGCCTCATATATGCACATGGTAATAAGGGACATTTAACACCACTCACCTTCTTCCACTCATCTAATCTACCTCTTCTACAAGTCTCCACCTTTCCTGCAACCAAAGTCTTATGCTGCATAACTCTATCCCTATATCCTTTTGGTACCATCTCACCCTCATATTTATCCACAAGGTTCATCTTCACATCCATGCCATCCTTCAGTACAACCTCTACATCCTGCTTCTTAGCGTTGTAACTCTTCACTAGACTCAAGTTCCTCACTTCGTCCTCTTTATTCTTCAAGGAAGCCAAGGTAAACTTTTGCCCACCCTTCTTTATAGTAATCAGATTCCTTCTACAGTCATATATAGCTCCCCTATCAAACTTCCAAGGTCTACCCAACAGAACATGGCAAGCACTCACAGACAAAACATCACACAAGACTTCATCTCTAAAAGGGGAAATATTAAAATTCACCAAGCACTGCTCTTTCACCTCCACTACATGATCATCTTGTAACCAACTTATCATATAAGGACAAGGATGTGAAAACCTCTTCAAACCAAGTTTCTCCACCATCTCCTCAGATACCAAATTACCAATACTACCACTATCCACAATAACCTTACAACACTTACCTCCTGATTTGCACATAGTCCAGAAAAGTTTCTTCCTTTGTGAAGTCTTTGTCTCTTCCCTGCTCTACCTCATCAAGACTTTTCTAAGCATAAGATATTCTCCTTGCTCTAGTTCTATTTCATCTAGCGCTCCAATTATTTGCTCTTCATGTGCCATGAAATTCTTTTTACCAGTTCCTCTACTTGATCCCTCATAACACTCAAAAGATCGATGTCCAGTTTCTCCACACTTGAAACATTTACCCAAGAATTCTTTGTTGCCATTTCCTCTCCTTTGTGCCCTCTAATTCGATTCTTTACTCCACTTAGGTCTTGATTCTTCTTCACTTGTTTGCTTCTCCTTGTTGCTGCTCATCTTCATCTCTTTCGCTCTAGGGTTATTCTAATATCTTTTCTTCACTTTATCTTCTGCCTTAAGAGCATATTGGAAGGCATCCTCAACTGTGGAAATCCTCAACATACTCATCTCATCCTGAATGTTAAATCTAAGGCCATTTATATACCTTTCCACTTTCTCCCTAGTCATCTCTCGGTGCCTAGATCTAATTGTCATCTTGTAAAATTCCTCAGTATACTCTTTCACACTCATGTCCTTTTGCTTCAGGTTCTGCAACTTCTTGAACAATTCCAACTCATAGTCTCCCGGAATGAACTTAGCCTTCAACCTTGCAACCATCTACCTCCACCGAGTGATTCTCATTTCACCATTTTCCACTCCATCCTTCTGCAATTCTTTCCACCATAAAGCAACATGTCCCTTTAACTTAGTTTGTGCCAGCCTAACCCTTAGTGGGTTTCTAATATCCTCAAGCTCGAAATAGTCTTCCAACTCTCCTATCTAGTCTATCAAGTCTTCCAAATTCAATGTACCAAAGAAGTTAGAAACCTCCACCCTATGACTTTTACTCACTCGTGCCATTGCTCTCAACAATCTCTCTTCTATCTCATTTGTCGTCCCTTCAGCCTCTTCAACCTCAAGTTCTTATGCAGCCTCTTCATATTCATCCTTCGGTTCAGGATTCCTCCTCAAACCAACCAAGATGTTCTAGATCTCATTCCTCATCTCATTTCTAAAGTCCTCCATCATTTGCTCAATTCTTCTAGGGTTCATCCTTCTCGGTGGCATCTCTTCCTTAGCTCTAGTGCAACTACCCCAACTTGGTGATTTGACTACAAGGTTTCAATTGCCTCTCTCTCGACGATCTATTGAACACACTTACAGCTTGCCTCAAATCGACAATTTGTTCACCCAAGGAATGCCACAAGGACCGCAACCCACTCAAGGTTCGCAACCAACTCTGATACCATTTGATGTAGTCACAATAGGATGTTCCTCAAAGAGAACTATCCAGACCATGCAACAACAGTCACACAACAAAAGCAACACATAAAATGGAGGAAAATGTAGATCAAAAAATCCTTCTTATCTGAAATCTCAGTTACAAATAGTCGGCGACATTTAGGCTTACAAATTCGGCTCATAGGCCTGATACACATGCTCAAAATACAACATTCCTATATGCTCCTTAACACGAGCAAAAATATTACATATCAAAACCTATCTTTCTCCAATCTGCCTTCATAATTATCTATTACAATGATTTATATCACATATTGAGGTCTAGAATCATCCACGTCGGCCAAAGATTGTTACAATCTCCAACGAAAGAAAACGTAACGTGTGCATGAATAGGTCAGCCTCAAATTTGAATTACTCATTGAATGCATAGGATGAAGTGTGGACCTATAATTAAGGTCGAGGACACTCCACGGAACAATTTGAATCACACCATCAAGATCCACAAGTTACGAGAAAGATCCACAAGCGATCAAACTAGCCAATAGTTATAAAATTATTCTGGTGTCGGTTCAAGAAACTTCCACTCAATTCGGAAGCGATAACTTGCCGAAAAAAGATCCAATCACACTCAAATCTTGGGATAAGGGAAAATGAACATGTCCATGATTAAAACATAGATCTGCATGGTCTGGTGAGCAAATATGATGAATCTGCCAACTCGAACTAAGCAAGAGCAAAAACTGAAATGAAATATTTTTGGTTGATGCAAGATTGCCACAACCCAAGGATGCTCCTGCATCAAGTATCTATTGGATTAAATAGGTCATTAATTAATTATTAGATAACTTTATACTTTAATTACTTAACCTAAACTTAGGAGTTGCTTTTTTATTATTAGATTGAGCTATATTTAGCACATGTTGCCTCACTGTATTAGATGATGACACTTGTCTCAATCTAATCAAACTCTAATCTAGGGTTTTCTTTTTTTGCTTTTACAAGCATTCACCTTCACTATAATAATTTATTTTCAGGTTATTACATCAATACAATCTCTTGAGTTTTTTAGCACATCATCTTGTTTAGATCTCTCTTTGTGATAGGATAATTGCTTGCAGGGGAATTTTGGGAGTCGTGGGGTTCAACCATCAACTCTAACATCGTTTTATAAAAATCCTGACTTTGATTTTTGAACTTTTTTGGGCACAAGTTTCAAGGTATAAATATCATACAATTGTATGGATTTGTATGATTGTATAGTGTCATATGTCATATGCCACCATCGCTTGCACAAATAGGTAAAAAAATCACTATGTAGGTTTTTTTTAATTCCTAGCAAAATTAAAAAAACAACAAAATTTTAGGAAAAGTCAATAGACAAAAAATATTTTTTTAGCATGTTTTTCAAAGGTGAATATTTGGAATATTCCTCTAGAATATTTATAGGAATATTCTTCTATCCACCCTTCATTCCTGCTGCCATAACTTCACTCCCACACCACCTCCATCGTCGCTTAGCTGACTACTCTGCCACAAGCGTTGCTCTGCCCCTCAATGCCCAGCCCTAGTCATGTGGGTGACCAAGGGCTAGGGCCCATTGTTCAACACCCAACACCAATCGCCTAGTCCATGATAGGATCGGGGGCTATTTTTTTAGCTCCTTGTTTGACCTAGAGGCCAAATTGGGCAACTTTTAATAAATCAAGTATAACTTGGGCATCTAATAGATCCATTTTTTTTTAAACTTTATATTGTTGGAAAGGTGGTTTCAATCCCGATATGACGGTGTAGGTAATTTTTCCATATTTTTATAATGATTTAATTTATAGGCCTCTGAAGTCAAATCAAGTTGTTTTCACTCAAGAGGGCATAACTTTTGACTCAGTGATTAGATTTTTTTATTCAAGCGACATTGGAAAGCCAATTCAATCCTCTTCACAGATCTCAGACCTATTTTTCCAAAACATTAACCAAGTAATTTTTATTTCAATCAGGTCTCAAATTTTCCTTTTTTGGTTATTATCTTGGAAAATATGCAAATAGGTCAATTTTTTGGGGATCAAATAGGAATTGTTCTGCTTTGAGGGGATTTGTATTGTTGTATCAATTTATTACTGTAATTTTTCATCATGGATCCAACACATATTCTCCACTCACTCCATACAACTACTATAGTTGTAAATTACAAATGGAGATACATCTGAAGAAATCGGGTTTATATAGAGTGACCATGGGCACAAAACTTGAACCTCAAGTTGTTGCTATGTCTCCTGATCTTCTCTTTCATGTTGAATCTTGCATCACACCCAATCATATTTGGATTCAATCAGAGTCCTTATTTGGAAGCAGGATACTATGAGAGGATTTCAGTTGGAGAATTAGCTTATCAGCTTGAATCCTTGAGATTTTGATAGAATTCAAGACTTCTTCACCAAACTCAAGTCTCTCAAATTACAGTTGACACAATGTGGTATTAAAAAAGAGGACACTCAGTAGATTCTTTCCATCCTTGCCAAGATTGGTCCTGATTATTCAATTTATGTTTTACCTTTTATGTCACGAGAGATGCACTTGGTTCCAGATTCACTATGCCTTCACTTGATGATTTTTCTACATCACTCACTTAGGAGCAAGAAAAGTTGGTACAGATGGGCTCATTGAAGTCTTCCAAATCATAGGCTCTTATTGCATCACCAGGAACTAGAGATATGTAGGCTTCAAATGGAAAGGGAAAGAAAAATAAATAAAAGGATTCTAAGTCAAATGAGAAAGCCAAGGAATCGCATTCATATGATACCTCGTATTCTTCTTCCTCTTCTAAAGGGGACTCATCTAAGAAGGATCAACCAAAATGTGCATATTGCACAAAGACGGGACATGATGAGCATCAATGTAATGCAAAGCAGATTGATGAGTTGAAGCATCTTCTACAAAAGAATCATATTCAGTTGCCTTCATCCTCTTCTTCCACTTTAGAACCTTCATAATTAGGGTTAGCCACCATGTCACATAGAGTCGACAAGATGAAATTCCACACTCTCTTTGCATCCACCAATCTATAGTCCAATAGATGGATTCTTGATTAAGGAGCCTCGCATCACATGGCTTCGTCTTCAGGTATGTTATCTTCATATGAGCCTTGCACATTATTACATATTTTGATGGGGAATGACACTTATATGAGTGTTACTAGGAAAGGATCCATATATGTCGATGGTGGCACATTTCATGATGTACTTTACATGTCCCTTCATTATCTTCTAATCTCCTTTCTACCTATTAGATTACATGTAGTAGGGCAAGTAAGATAGTAGAGTTCACTCCAAATTTAGTGCTTATCAGAGACCTACACAGTAGAGATATTCTTGCAGTTAGGACAGTACATCATGCCTCTTGATTGTATGCCTTCTCTCATTTTTCTCCAGATGAGCTTGCACTACCATTGATTGGTCTTCACTCTCATGCATCTAGAGTTGATCATATATTTGAGGATAAGTTTGGTCACTTGAACCTATGTGTGCTTTCATTTTCTACCTTGGAACTCATGAGACTTATGTTGAGATTCTTTCTCCCACACCTCATGCACCTTTAGAGATCATCTCACTTCAGTAGGATGTATTCATCCCTTCAGTTTCAATTTTGTGGGATGACTACTTGCCAACCATTATAGAGTTATTTGTTGATTCTCACATTATAGATATTGGAGACACACTTGAGGATATTCACTTTCCCTTTGACGATATCTACGACCCACCAATCATCACATCAACATTTTCTTTGGAGTTTGTTCTACAAGTATCTTCATGGTTGTTTGGATTTGCTTCAGTTGATTTGGCTTCATTTGATTCAGACATGTGGACCCTTTAGAATTTCTCTGTGGCATCCATCATGAGACCATTTCTCCTGGGAGAGATTCTTCTTCATGCACTATTGGATGTGTTTCTTCCTAAGGGGAGGAACAATGTTTGTCATTTTTTTATCAACTTTAGCATTCTTCTTTGAGCATTCACTTTTGGCAAAGGAACTTCTTCTTTTTATGGGGATTCATTGTCTCGTCCTTTCTCTCCTATGGGGGGATCTTGATTGTACTTATGTGATCAAATTAGCACTTAGGGGGGAATGTTGAGTCCTACTTCTTTTGTCACATGTATGATTTCATTTATTTTATCTCTCTTTTGGAGAAGAGTTTTTTCTCATGAGGATTTCTCCTTTTCTCCAATTATGAGAGATTTTAGTTACTTGTTGATGGATACCTCATCAGGCCTTGTAGCATAGACCCATTCTACATTCATATTAGCTTCCTTTATTAGTTGTTTAGTTTCTCCATAAGTTAATCTTAAGGGGGTGCTAGAGTAAATAAGTCATCACCTGATAATTAATTAATCATTAATTAATTAATTAGATACTTTTTTACTTTAATTACTTAAGCTAAACTTAGGAGCTATTTTTTATAATTAGATTGAGCTATATTTAGTACATGTTATCTCATTGTATTAGATGATGACACTTGTCTCACTCTAATCAAACCCTGATCTAGGGTTTTCTTTTTTTGCTTTTATAAGCATTCACTTTCATTGTAATCATTCATTTTCAAGATTGCATCAATACAATTTCTCAAGTTGTTGAGCACATCATCTTGCTTAGATATCTCTTTTGTGATAGGATAATTGCTTGCAAGTGACTTTTGGGAGTTATTGGGTTCAATCATCAACTCTAATAGTACATCACCTAAATTGTTCCCCCTAATGGCTCCTTTCCCTTTGACACCACGACACTAATGTCTCTTTTTTTATTTAAGGTGTTATATAGTGACGGAAAAGTTAGAGAGTGCACCTTTTCTTTTGCATGAGATGTGTCTTATGTAATATTTGCTTCATTTTGATTCTCATAATATATCTTTGTAAGTATACCATAATATATTGCTCCATTGATAAACACTTGTGTATATACCTTGTCTTGTTCTTCATTGTACATTTCTAGGTAATTTCTTGGATATTTTTGCATCATATGCAACTTGTTATTCATGCACATTTTATGCAATTATTTTTTATGTGCATTTTTATGGTGGAATATGTTGACAACTAATAGAAGATGATTTTATTAAGGATTTTTATTTTTATTACATAAACCCTCATATCACAATACATTAATTTTTCCCTTTTCTTGTGTGAATCTTCATATTCATTGCCTTGGTCAAGTCCCCTGGTTTACTTTCATGGAAAACTAGTTTATCAAAGCTTGAATAGATATCAAAGAATCTTACCTTTGTCTATGCCTTTATGTTATATTACTCTATTGACTTGTTAATGATAATTTCCTTCCACTTATTCTTATGTATACCCTCATGTCACAATACATTAATTTATGCCCTTGTGTGAATCTTCATATTTTTTGCCTTGGTCAAGTCCCTTAGTTTACTTTCATGTGGAAAACTAATTTATTAAAGTTTGAATAGTGGTTTGTTTTTTTCATCTAGGGACTAGCTACTGACTTGCATGGATATATTAATTGGCTTGGCTAGTAAAGTAACTATTTATCACTCTACTACAAAATGCATGCCATCAACATAGGTTTATCTAATGTGGAAATTTTACAAAGGATGTTGATGTGTATGTTTCTTATTGGTCCATAAGTATAATAAATCTATATGAGGTAGTAAAATTGGCATAATAGAGCTAGTTCCATTTTAGAAGATAGAATCCATGGCCATGTGTTAATATTTAGTTGATTTGGTAGATTGTGGATGGCTAAATGAGTCCCTACAATAGTAATATTGATCAATGTTAGTGAGTTCACATGGTGCAATAATGTTAAATTGTGTAGGTATTCAACCATCCATCATATTTGGTATCTACAAATCTATTGATATTATAGAAATTAAAGACAAATTAATCTCATGCATCAACTGTAGTGAGTACTTAGTGGGTTAAAGTATATGGCCACTAGAATTTGAAGCATCCAAGTGGCACCTATCACATGCTTATTCACATCTATAAATCTATAAAAATGAATTTGTAGCATTGATCAAGGTTTAGTCTTTTGTTCTAGAGCAAGTATGGGCTCAAAATTTACATGTTACATTTTAGTTTTAGGCCCCAAAATTAAATTACATACCTTTTATTACTTGAAGAACAAACATACTTACAATTAAACACAATCAAAATTATAGAGTGGTTTATTACATCATTTTGAAGAAGAAGAAGAAGATGAGTGCCTAGGTCATCACTACCCTACTTCTATGAGTAGTCACTCAACTTCCATTGCTGCATCAAATATCAGGGATTGGGGATACCATCTAACTCGTAGTGAAAGGTAAATACAAATTTGACTTCAAAAATGTGTACAAGGTAAAATGTTTGAGATCGAGGATTGAGATACCTCTAACCCATACCAAAAGACATCCAATATAAGTATATCCACATATCTTACTCCAAAAGATGTACAAGGTAGAGGGTTAGAGATGGGAGATCAAGGATAGCTTATACTCAAAAGTACTCAATAATATGGATGGCTGAAACCATGACTATAAAGAAGATAAATAAAAGTTCTAAGTAAGGGAGTTAGGCATTAGCGATCCTAAAGAAACCATCCTAAATCATATGATGGAAAGAAAAAATTTACAAGTTTGAAGGCAACCAAAGGGCTTATCAAAGCATGAAGTCGGTAGGAAAAGAACAACCTCAAACTCTAACAAAACTAAAAATTGATCTATCAAAGGAGGAGAATAAAAGTATAGATAGGACACAATATAAATATAAAAAATAAAAATATGAGGAAACCAATAAAGAAATGAAATAAAAAATTATATAAATAGAAGCAAATGCCTTGATGCATGACAAACAAACAAGGAAAACAAATAAAAATATAAAACAACAAAGAAAACATGAAAATAAATTCCATTAATGAGCTGGGAGAAGTAATGAAACCCTGCCTAGTTAACAATAGAAAATAATGACGAACAATTATGAAAATCAAAAAATGCATCAAAACACTATAGCAACACATGAGAGAAAATTAAAAAAAAAAGAACAAACCAAACAAGGACAAAACCTAAAGTGCATGCATATAAAAAAATATCTTTAGTATAAGGTTGAGGGCAAGTCAAGGTGAGCTCGTATCCCATTCCAAGCATCCAAGTTTTAAATGTCCCTTTACAATCATGCCAACGTGACTAATAAGGGTGGCACATCAAACCCAGGATAAATCTGATCTATAGGAAATGGTAGAGTTTTATAGATTCCTTTACTATAATGTTAAGATCACAAACTTAAAAAAATTTAAAAAGACGAAAAATATTAAAAAATAAAGCACAAGGAAAATACAAAGGAAAAACTAGGTCCTTAAAATAAACTAAGAAAACAACTAAATAAGTAAAACAAAAGAAAGGGTGTCCCTAGTTTGCTAAGGAAAAATGGGGTGTGTGTGTAAGGCACAACACCAACCACAATGAAAATAGTAAGTTTTTGTTGTTGAATCTCACAAGAAGGAAGCTTAGATGGAAGAAAGTGATATTCATTATATTAGAATATATGCACTTGATTAGAGTAGATACTTCAGGTGGCTTAATAGAAGAGAAAACATGAATATTCTATACAACCTTTTAGAGCATGTTGTAATAAGAAGGTGATACTCCTAGAGATAGATCTTAGCATGAGTATCTTTAAGTTTCTCAATAAGATCATACTCTTTGGTGTTCTTAATATGTAGATGTAGAGTTGATTCCAAGGAAGAGAAATATGCAAAGGATTGATCTAGCATTTTTGTTGGGTATTATATGTGTGCCCTACAACATGAAATTCAATAAGAGAATAACTCATAGGTTCATAAGAAAATCTTAGAGAGTGCTAGTTAGGTGATAAGGTAGGAGTGGATAAGTATATCCCATGCTTAATAATTTTAGGAAGAACTAAAGAAGCTTCATATTTAATGTTGATAGATTTATTAAGTGTTTCTATAGCATACATAATAAGTCTATTCAAAAACCTCATATTAAATGGGAGAATTTTTTAGTTAAAAAGATAGTATTTAGAAGAAAGAATTGATATAGCATGTTCAATATCTCTTCACACATCATTCAATGTGAGACTATAGTCAAGATTTGACAATGCCTCATCACTAAGGAGGAGAGCATTATCAATGACTTTAGCATGCTAAATATTATACTTAGAAATAAAAGGAGCATCCTTTAAAGAAAGAGAATAAGTAGAGAAAGAAGAGGAGGATACATCATGAGATGAAGGAGAAAAGAGAGAAGACTCATTATTGGTAAGAAAGAAGCCTTTATCAAGGGTTGTCATAAAGGACAAAGCCACTCATGGGTATGTGAGACATGAGAAAAGGACACTAATAATAAAAGATAAGGTCGATAAGGAAAGATGTAGGTGATTTGTTTGAAGGATTCCAATATTTTCCTTAGAAGGTTAAATTATTTTAAGAGAAGATAAAATTTTATTTTATTTTTGGAAGAAAATGGAAGGAGAGAAAATATTTTTATTTCAAATTGGTGGGTTTACAAAAACGTGAAAGATAATTTAAGCTATGTTTACTTTTAAATTACATAAATAGAGTTGGGAATTAAAATTGGAATAACAAAATAAAATACATAAACTAAAAATAGATATTAGAACTAGAAACAAAAATAAAAAGGAACCAAAAGAAAAACCGATAGGATGCTAGCATGATGTGCTAGTGTCTAGTTCTCATAATATCATCTAGTCCACACACTATCATCTATAGTCAATATAGAACTCAAGTACTTTTCTAGAATCCATATGACTTGCACATAGGAATACATAATCAAACTAGCATAATATTATGCTTGAACTAATAAAAAGGTACATGAATTTTAAAAACAAATTTAAAAATAACTATTTTAAGTGAAATATTATACTAACAAAGACAATAAGACAAAACTTAAACCTCAGTGTAAGATAAGCTCCAAGAAGCATATAATTTGGACATAAATGAAGGTTGGGGTTGCTTAGGAACTTGCCTTTAGGTCAAGAACCTATTTTAGTCTTTTAACCTCTATGAGAAGCCAATAGAATGAGGGAAGATTGAAGAGTGTGTTTTCTTAAACCTTATTTGTGTCTAGGACTAAGAACAGTAATAATAAAATAAATAAATCTATAAGCATTAATCCTTGGTCTATGGGGGAGAAACAACCTAGTGAGTATGGAAGGAAAAAACAAGTGATTACTCCATAATGTCAAAGGAAACAAGAAAATACTAAATAGTAAACAAAGAGAGAAGAATAAAGAACAACAAATTAATCTTCATGATAACAATGGAAGAGGCTTGTGAGGTCAAGGAGGCATGCTAGAATATTGGAATGCAACAACATGCTATAGAGAGTTGAAAAATATTGTAGGTTGCATAGAAGAGTTCAAGTTTGCACGAAGAATGAGGATCCAATCTTCCTGGGAAGAATGAGGGGGAAGCCTAATAGACATTCCAAATGTAAAGGTGGATGTTTCAACCTCCAAAAAGTGGGCGAACAATGGTTACAAACAAATTTTTAAAGTTTAAGGGACAATGGAAAGTTAGAAAATGAATGTTATACTATTATATAATTAGAGGACATTAGCACATTACATGTATATTCATGCATCACACTAGCGTCTAAGCATAATGCATTCCAAAACTTCACCTTGGATGGGAATAACAACATAAAACAAGCATAAGGGAGCACATAAAACAAGGCATTATGAGTGGGTAAAGGGCCATGGTTGGGCTAAAATGATCCTAAAACATAAGTATACAAGAGGTATAAATCAAAGTGATCCTAGGACATAATCTGATAATTGTAAGGTATGCAATTTTTGACATTAGAATATTCAATCTTAGAGCATGGTTATGTAATGAAAATTTCTCTATATTCAAAGTATATAGATATCCTATGAAGCATCGAGGCTTTGATATTGCATTGTAACACCTCTTATTGAATAATACATTAGGTGTTTACTTTTGAGGATGGGTTCTTTCTTTACAAGGGTTTAGGTAGGGTAAATTTTGTGTTTTCTCTCTCTCTCTCTCATGTCATTTCTATACTAAATTATTTAGATATATTTTATTTACATTATTCTCCTCATTGTAGATTAGTCAGGACATTGTCACACTTTCCTTTTAGACATCTTCGTTAGGTCACATTGCATCTTAGTTATTGTAAGAAAAATGAAGTGATAAAGTGAGGATAGTGTATAATTGGGTTCTAGGGATAATAATTGTTGAAATGCACAAGACAACTAAGAGGGGGGTGAATCAATTGTCACCAATCACATACAAATCTCAAAAAATTATTAACTCCACATCCACTTTAATCTATTATTAAGTATGAGCATGAAGTGCAAATAACATAAAGCAATATCAACACAAGAAACACCAGATTTATGTGGAAAACCCAATAAGGGAAAAACCACGGTGAGGATTAACTCACAATATAGAGTAATTGCAAAACCGTTTACAAAGAGGCTCATTGCCCAAGATAAGACTCACTGTCCAAATGGGAGGCTCACTGTCTACAGACAAAGAAAGATAACATAAATACCACCACAACAACTTTCACACATCCACAACCTTGATCGAAGAATTGTAGACACCGTCAGCTCATTGCTTTCAGGAGTCTAACACATTGAAGTTCTTGCTACCTCAATTCACTTTCATACAATCTCTTGCATCTACCTTACTTCTCACACTTGTGGTATTTTATCCTTAACATCTTTCCTTGTATTTATACCATCTTCAACCTTAGAAACTTTCTCCAAGGTCGGCTACACACGCTTCATTTTACAAATTCAAATTAGGTCAGAAAATCAACATTCCCGTGGTGGATAAGAATGAAAGTGGATTGAACCAACACTTAACCAAGACCCAAAACAACATCTTGGATCAATCACATGCTTCCTTAATCGATACTTATCCTTTGCATGACGTGCAAACACCAAGTCATCCAAACCTAGTGAAAACACCAATGCACATTGAAGTACACGCTTCTGCAACAAGAAGATAACATGCATACCACATAACACGCTTTACCATACACTAGAACACATCTTAGATACCTTTGGATTCATCCCCAACTACTACAACAACCTTCATACTCATACACTTTCCATTAGTCCATCTAGATTGTACAGACACACACAGTAACTCAAAAACTAGTCTTCTGGAGCACCAAACCATGAACACCTTTGATAGAGCACATATAACACCATTACAAGCCTTCTTCCAGATTCGCAAGACCTTAAACAAACCAGCGGAGGACTGCGGAGCATATACATTTCTCCCAGTCCATAGACAAACAACTCTACCAGACTAGTTCACACAACTTTGATTCTTCATCAGCCCATAAGCTATAATCTAGGATATATCACCTAAGGATGCCCATAAACAACACTTAAGATCTGTACAAGCATAGGATCAACACAGAAGAAATGCAGAGCACATACCGAAGCACATTTTGAACACACACACACAATTCTAACTTCACTATTTATTAATTTTCTCAAAAGCAATTGGTAACTCATCATATCAGCACACCTGCAACACCATAAAGATAGCTCCATGTACTCACAACATCTCAATAGTATCTCAACTATACATGCACCACCTACAATCACTTGTTTCCTTTCACTGCAACAACCTATACTGTGTTGACATCAATGACAACACCACCATACTCATTCATACTTGCAACAATCCCCCCCTTTGTCATTGATGGAAACACACAACTCTCTCTCCCCCTTTGACATCAATGAAAAAGAATAAAAAGTTTTTACATAATTCTGATCACTCCCCCTTAGGAGTGCACCCATGACAACACACATCTCATACTGCAACAATGATACTTCCTACTCCCCCTGAGGATCAAACCCCAATCATCAGTCCGAACAAATGATGAATTTGTAGATCCACTGGATTGATGCACCTCCATGTGCACCTAGTTCAAAGAAGGAGGGGCAGTAACCCCCAACTTCTCCCTGAGATACTCAAAAGTATCCTTCGGAAGAGCCTTAGTAAATATATCAACAACTGATCCTTTGAAGGCACATATTCCAGCCTGACTTCATTCTCCAACACCTTCTCTCTCAAGAAATGATATCTGATAGATATATGATTTGTCCTTGAATGCATTACCGAATTCTTTGAAATATTTATTACACTTGTATTATCACAGAAGATAGGGATAGGCTCATCACATATCACTCATATATCCTTTAATGTCTGCTTCATCCATAGTACCTATATGCAGCAAGATGTTGTTGCTATGTACTCAGCCTCTGCAGTGGATAAAGAAACTGAATCCTATTTCTTGCTTAGCCATGAAACCAACTTGCATCTAAGAAAGAATGCACCATCACTTGTACTTTTTTGATCATCTACACAACCAACCCAATCAGCATCAGTCTAAGCACTCAAAGTGAAATTAGTATCCTTAGGATACAACAAACCATAATTTGGAGTCCCTTTTAGATATTTGAATATCGTTTTCACAGCTGTAACATGTGTTTCTTTGGGTTCTACTTGAAATCTGGCAACCAAACATACTGCATGCATGATATCTGGTCTAGTAGCAGTAAGATATAATAGTCCTTCAATCATAGATTTGTACATGCTTTGATCAACTTTAGGAGATTCATCATCCTTACTTAGTTTGCATCCAATCACCATAGGGGTACAAACCGATTTGGAGTCATCCATTCCAAACTTCTTTAGCAATTCTTTAACATACTTTGGTTGTGAAATGAATATGCCTTTATCAGTTTGATTCACTTGAATTCCAAGAAATAAATTCAACTCACCAATCATAGACATTTCAAACTCTTTTTGCATCTCCTCTGCAAATTTATTGCACATACCCACATTTCCTCCAAAGATAATATCATCAACATACACAACCACTATCAACATTTTGTTTCCTTCAACCTTGAAATAGAGATTGCTATCTGTGGAGCCTTTGTTGAACCTTTGTTGTGTCAAATGCCTGTCCATCCTTATATACCATGCTCTAGGAGCCTGTTTAAGTCCATACAATGCATTTTCAACTTACAAAACATGTCCAGTTGATCTAATAACTGAAATCCCTTTGGTTGTTCCATGTAGACCTCTTCTTCCAATTCTCCATTTAGGAATGCAGACTTAACATCCATCTGGTATACCTTGAAATCTTTGTGAGCAGAGAATTGCAAAAACATATGAATAGCCTCCATTCTTTCCACCGGGGCAAATGTCTCTTCAAAGTCTATTCCTTCAACCTATGAATAACCTTTGCACACAAGCCTTGCTTTTTTTCTTACTACTTCACCATTCTCATTCAACTTATTCCTGAATACCCATTTTGTACTAATTATGTTCTTGTTTACCGATCTAGGAACCAATTCCCATGTTTGATTTTTCTCTATCTGTTGTAATTCCTCTTTCATTGCTCTAACCTAGTTTTCATCTTTGCATGCTTCACACACTATTTTAGGTTCTATCTTGGAAAGTAAACACAAATTTACCTCAACTACTACCACTTTGCTTCTTGTCTGTTGAAAATTGAGGTGTTTATGTAGCTTAATACTTTGTAAAACTATTATACTTGCTGATCTAAATATGTATTCTTTGTTATAGATTATTTGTGGGTGAATATCTGATTAATTCATTTTATCATTTGTAGAATGAAGACAGAAGGTTGTAGAAAAAAATGCTGAATATTAGAAGATACACAACATATACCATGGAGAAACCCTTTCGGGTAAAAACTCCACCAAGAATCAATGTATTATTTAATCTCTGAAGTAGATTACAATAATTCCAATTCTTCCTTGAGATGCTTCTTCTACTTTCAACAAATCTTCTTCACAACCTACAATAAACTAATACCAACTCTCTTCAACTTGCTTGAGATATATAGGCAATAAACAACCTTGTAAACTCCAAAAGAGTTACAATTACAAAGCTCAATCCCTATCTCCTAAAAGGTACACCTATCTCTTCCAAATAGAGTTTAACCGTGAAGAACAATGCCAAATCATCATCTTCATCCATTTGGGCATCCCAAACTGAAGTAGTAACTCAACCTTTATTCTGTAAATATCTTCAAGACTTTATCCTCAAAGTAGATGCCCAATAGTGGGCCCACTGAACTTGGCCTTTTGAAATGTCCTAACATGCAAAGGAGTTAATTCCAAGAAGCCAACTTGGGCACCCAAAGTGGGTCCAAGTCATTTTTTGTTAACTAAAACATCTCTCTCCACTATTCATGCAAGAATGTTCATCCCCTATTAACTGAAGGTAGTCCCTGTTATCTATCATGCAACTCAAGTCATTAATCATGCATTCCAAGTTAACTGAAGTCGACTAGCATTCAACTAAAACTAACAGAAGATAACTGAACCATAACTGAACTAAACTAAACTAAACTAAACTAATTTTTATCTAAACTAAATTGAACTAAACTTCATACATATAAACATCAAACCCTAACTCCTAGGATCTTTACATGCATTTAGAAGTGTTATCTCTTACTCCAAATAGTTAATTGAACTCAAGGTGAGTGTCACCTACCATGTGTGTGCCCCATGTGCCCCTATTATTTAGGTATTCATCTTGGATGCCCTCACATGCTCCTATTATTTAGAATTAATTACAAATGTCAATTAACATAATTATTTCATCAAATATTAATCTCTCTCTAATTGTAGTGTTTGAGAACACTTTCCAAGGACTTAGGAGATACATGAAATAAATAATGTTTAGGATTGCAATTAAATGACATCCTATTTCCAACATTCTCCCACTTGACATTATACATTGCAATTATTCTAAACAAGGAATTAATTATAAATCAATTACAAAACTTAAGACCAATGGCCTTCCTACACCAACTAATCAATCCATGCCAACTTCAAATGCAACTTGCATAATCATGAAGCTCCAAGCAAATGATTAAAATCAAGAGAACTTATCTGAAGGAACTAGTTTCATAAGATAATTTGTAACATTAATTAAAGTGTCGAGTTTCTCAATTAATACCTTCCCACTCTCAAACATTTCTCACACAAAGTGATACTTAACATCAACATGCTTAGTGTGAGCATGATACATAGGATTTTTGGCTAAACACATAGCACTCTAACTATCACACTCAAGTTTAACTTACTTGCAATTAAAACCAATACCTTTCCCAAGTCTCTGTATCCAAACTACCTCTTTGGAGGCATGTGAAACCGCCGAATGTGTTGAGCTCACGTTCAACCAAGGTGTAGGCTCCTCGGTCTTTTCAGTTGAAAATAGCTTTTATTACTAGTAACTATTCCAACATATATCTCTTACCATAAGAGAACTCAAGACTCACCTATTTATCCAAGTATCCATGAGGACCTGTAACTAACCAATTCATGCCAAACTCCAAATGAAACACAACACTTTCATGAAGTAATCAAGCAAATGATTAATGTGCCCAATACTTAAGAGAACTACACAAGATCAATGTCAAAGCTCCAATCTTGAACATAAACATGACATCCATGATCTAACCCTCTCCTTCTAGGAGATCACATGCACCATAACATATATCTACATCCTAGTCTCAAGAGAATCATGCCAAACTCTAAATGCAACAAGAGTAAACCATGACATAATAGAAACCACTCTAAACCAAGAAAACATATCCCTAATCACCTAAAGATAACCTTACCAATGATGCATTCATGTCATTGCCAACAACTCCCACTGAACCGTGGTACCAAGTCACACATGGAATCATGACTACCATCCTCTCCATGAAGATCAGTCTATCCTACTAAAGCTCCCACTGAACTGTGATACTGAGCTATACATGACAATGAGATAAACATCAAACCATCACTATCAAAGCATATGGAATTTCAGACATTTCCTCATGATCGAAATTATCATAATATGTACCATGCCACAACTCGAAACCTCTAATCAAGAGTATACCATGACATAATAACAAAACCATCCTACAACCAAGAATCCACTTCATTTCCAAATGCTCCCACTGAATCGTGATACTGAGCAATCCCATGGCATCATGATGCACATAATCAAAACCACATTTCTGTCATAAGCTCACACCAAACCTGTGAATCCAAGCTCTCGATGACACATGATAAACATCCTCTAAAGAAAAATATATACCTCTTGTAACAAACTTATTTTCCAAAATCAACAATAACAAAAATAGTAAAAGCTCCCACTACAGCCAAAAAACCTCCAATATTTTAAGAGAAATGCATCCTAATACTCTACCCATGAACCTCAGATCTAATACCAAAATTTGAAAATAGAGGTGTTTATGTAGCTTAATACTTTGTAAAACTATTATACTTGTTGATCTAAATATGTATTCTTTGCGGGTGATTATTTGATTAATTCATTTTGTCATTTGTAGAATGAAGATAGAAGGTTGTAGAAGAAATAGACATAATATTAGAAGATACACAACATGTATTGTGAAGAAACACTTTCGAGAAAAAAATCCACCAAGAATCAATGTATTATTTAATCTCTGAAGTAGATTACAATAATTCCAATTCTTCCTTGAGATGCTTCTTCTGCCTTCAACAAATCTTCTTCACAACCTGCAATAAACTAATACCAACTCTCTTCAACTTGCTTGAGATATACAGGCAATAAACAACTTTGTAAACTCCAAAAGAGTTACAATTACAAAGCTCAATCCCTATCTCCTAAAAGGTACGCCTATCTCTTCCAAATATAGTTTAACTACGAAGAATAATGGCAAATCATCTTCATCCATTTGGGCATTGCAAACTGAAGTAGTAACTCAACCTTTATTTTGTAAATATCTTCAAGGCTTTATCCTCAAAGTAGGCGCCCAAGAGTGGGCCCACTTAACTCAACCTTCTAAAATATCTTAACATGCAAAGGAGTTAATTCCAAGAAGCCAACTTGGGTGCCCAAAGTGGGTCCAAGTCATTTTCTGTTAACTGAAACATCTCTCTCCACCATTCATGCAAGAATGGTCATCCCCTGTTAACTAAAGGTAGTCCCTGTTATCTGTCATGCAACTCAAGTCATTAGTATGCATTCCAAGTTAACTGAAGTCAACTAGCATTCAACTAAAACTAACGAAAGATAACTAAACTGATTCTAAACTAAACTAAACTGAACTGAACTGAACTGATCTGAACTAAACTGAACTAAACTTCATGCATGTAAACATCAAACCCTAACTCCTAGGATCTTTACATGGATTCAGAAGTGTTATCTCTTACTCCAAATAGTTAACTGAACTCAAGGTGAGTGTCACCTACCACATGGGTGCCCCATGTGCCCCTATTATTTAGGAACTCATCTTGGACACCCTCACATGCTCCTATTATTTAGAATTAATTACAGATGTCAATTAACATGATTATTTCATCAAATATTAATCTCTCTAATCATAGTGTTTGAGAACACTTTCCAAGGACTTAGGAGATACATGAAATAAATAATGTTTAGGATTGCAATTAAATGGCATCCTATTTCCAACATTGTCTTTACACCTTCGCTTTTGTCTCCAATTATTTGTTCTTTTGGATGATTTTTTTGTACATATTTTGGAGTCTTAGGAGTGAGTTTTGGAGCTTCTTCTCAATTTTTTCTTCTTCTTCCTTATTCTCTTCTTGTACTTGTCCACAGATAGGTTCATCTGGTTCAACTTCACTTATTTCAATTGATCTATGCATATCTTCATCAACTTTTACATTTGCACTTTCAACAATCTTTCTCAATCTTTTATTGAAGCATCTATAAGCTTTGCTATTGGTTGAATATCCAAGGAAAATGCCTTCATCACATCTTGCATCAAACTTTCCTAGATTCCTCATCATCTCTTGTAATATAACATTTGCTTCCAAACACCTTAAAGTACTCAACAGTAGGAATTTTTCCATGCCACAGTTCATAAGGAGTCTTTGTGTTGTTACCTTTGGTTTGAACTCTATTAAGAATATAAACAACAGTGTGAATTCCTTCTCTCCAATATACTTCAGGTACATTTGCCTCTTTCATCATAGTCCTTGCAGCTTCTTGAACAGTCTGATTCTTCCTCTCAGCAACTCCATTTTGCTGAGGAGTTCTAGGAGCAGAAAGATGCCTCTTTATACCATGCTCTTCACAAAACATATTACACTCATTGGAGGTGAATTCTCCACCTTTGTCAAACCTTAAACATTTGATTTTTAGATTCACTTCATTCTCTACCATAGTCTTGAACACCTTGAATCCATCTAGAGCTTGAGCTTTCTCCCTAAGAAAAGTAACCCATGCCATTCTAGAATAATCATCAATTAGAAGCATAAAATACCTGTCACCATTAAGACTTCATGTTCTTGTGGGATCACAAAGGTCTGTATGAATCAATTCCAGCATTCGAGTAGTTGATTGTTCTTTTCCTTTAAAGCTGCATCTTGTTTGTTTTACCAATTGGCAACACCTACAAATAGTATTGGTAGGCTTTGTGATTTTAGGCAAATCCCTGACAGCTTCTCTTGAACTAATCCTGATTAGGTTGTCAAAGTTTACATGTCCCATCCTCTGGTGCCATAGCAAACTTTCATTAACTTGAGACACAAAACACTGACCATATGTTCTTCTTCCTGCAGCTACCATAGTTCTAGACCCTTTTTTGATCTTACAAGTATTATTCTGAAACACAAGCTTAAATCCTTTTCTATACATTTGTCCAACACTCAAGAGATTATTCCTTAAGCTCTTAACATAGTAGACATCATCAATATTGTGTTTTCCATCAAAACTAATTGTTCCTTTTCCAATAATCTTTGCACCTGAATCATCTCCAAACATGACTAATCCTCCATCATACTTTTCAAGTTTATTGAACTTACTTTTGTCTTCGGTCATATGATTTGAGCAGCCACTGTCAATTACCCAATAATCTTCGTCTTGTCTTAGCATGAAAGGCAGTAGATTTAAAATAGTTAAGTTGCTAAGCACCTATGCAACATTGTCACATTTGTACAAAAAATATTCTAAGGATTGCCTTAAAGGAAGTTCCAATTTGTTCATAATTGTCAAAACAATTCTCTCATAAGAAAAAAAATTATATTATGATGTAACTTAATTATGGATTAGTGTAGTTAGATAGAACATGACTATGTTGGCACTTTAAAACATCAAAGATGATGAGTTGTCCTTAAGGGTTGCCAAAATACATGCAAACTATGTCATGTGTTTGTGGGTGATAGTTGCTTTGATCACTATCTAGGCTACAAATGACCTAGAGAGATTTATGTACTTAAAATATAAAATTTGAATCACAAATAGCTTAGGTGGTAAGCACTTTGTATATTTTGTTAACATCCATGTTGATGATATCGAAAACTCATGAAAATCATGATTTGGGTAAAGTTAAATTTATCCAACATGTTGATAAAAGCTAAACATGCAACTATTTAGGAGAGCTACATGCCCCTAATTACCTATACAAGATATATAAGTAGTCCTTGGTGGTTGACTTACAAAAATATGTTGATTATAGGGATTTTGTGTGATGTTGAGGACTTGTCTCATTTAGTTCAAGAATGTAAGTTAAGTAAGCTAGTTGTGTCATATAAAAGGGACACATGTAGCTTGACATAATACATAATGAATATGCTTATATGAATCAAAAGAAAAGTATAAGGAAAGTTAGCATAAAAAATAATACATTTATTGATTGATTGGATAAGGTTCTCAATAAGGTATACTCAATCTTACAATGTTTCTCACTTGTTTAGGGTACATGAGAGACTAATTATATGCAATCCTCACTTAAAAATCCATAGGGACAACAAATACTTATAAACCTTAGGGAAATAAAAAAATTGGATATGAATTTGTGATGCAAGAGCATCCAGCGGTGCAGGGCAATCTTGCATCACCCAAAAAAATCTTTTTCTTTATGTTCTTTAGTTGTTTTGAGTCCCATGATGGCACTTAAGGGGTATAAGATTGTAATGCATCAAAAATAGCAAAAATGGGCACTTACTATTTTTAGTAAGTCATCCAAAATGGGCATGTATGAACGTGAAATTTTACTTGAAGGAGCAGAGCTGAAAAACATTTCTGGTCGCAAAAGAATCACCTTAATATCTTGCATGGTTTGGGAGAAATTAAAGTTTCCGTCCCAAGAAATTTCTCCAATGTGGCTTCAAATTCAGATATAAAACTTTAGAGGCCCTGAAACAGCTCAAAAAGTGGTCGAATCGACCTATGGTCAATTTGTGCATTGTAGAGCTTGTCGAGAGCTTTCCGACAATATGTAATAATAGCGAATCAGACGCCCAATTCAAAAGTTATGGCTCCGCAAAGTTGGTTCTCTAAAAAGTGAATTTCTTAAAATTTTCTTCCTAGGCCAGAAATTAAACGGCGAAACTTTTGGCCCCAAAACAAAAGGGGAAATTTGATCTTTCTAGAACATTCTAGGGCGATTATTGGGGAAAATAAAATGGGTTAAGTGGGGGTTGTAGAAGGTGGCCTTGATAGTGCAAATTGTGGCTCTGAATAATTTATTTTCTTTTCAGAGTTGATTTTATTATAATGAATCAAGCCCATGAGGTTGTAGCATGTAAGCTTTGAATCTATAATTTCATTTTCTGAAAACAATTGAAAGTGAATCAATTTTCTATCTCGCATCTTTTGTGTTGGTATCCGTTGTTGTGATTTCTATGGGTTTTGGGCGGAGTGGCCCTCATCAATTTGGAATTAGATTAGATTATCAAGGTCATAGAAGTTCATTGACTAAAAAAAGGGTACTCAAATTTTGAATGCTAAAAACATCACGAAGTTTGACCATGTCTTCCATAAGATGAACATGCTTTCCTTTCTCTATTTGGGAATGCTAGACTTAGATAGTCCATAGCCTTTGAAGTGAGGAGCAATTGCATGAAGTCCTACATTTGCTAAGGCAATCATTTGATGATGACATGCATATCAAGAAACCCATGCAACAACAACCAATCTAGACTTGTAATCACCCATTAAGACATTATAAGAGCAACAAGCTAAGAGGAGAGGATTGAAGACTAAAAAACCATGGCTCTCCTAGCCAACCAAGGTACCAAACTTGTAGTTGGTCTCACTTAGAAATTTGCTTTGGTACCATTCACTAAATATAGTTGTTGCTAAGGTCAAACATTGTCATGTTTCAACACCAATTTCTTTTCAACAACATCATCTAGCTAAAGTTATTGTTCTTAAGGGCTAGCTCCACCAAATAATGCAGATGACAAACTATTGTCAAAAAATTGCTCATTAAGTTCATAAGTTACAAATTGATTGAGTTTATAAGGATTTAACTTATAAAGAAATTAGAAGTATCTAAAACAATCAAGACTCTTAACTTCTTGAATCTAAACATTGTAAATTTATTAGAGTCATATGATATTTCCACAATGCATTATAGATGAATTGGAAAGCTTTTGAGAAAAAATGTGTGAATTTTTGCATCAACATTTTGGATCACACTTTATGATCCATCATTAAAAAATTTCTCCTCTTTTAATGATAAATTAGAGAATGTGACCTAAAACATTAATATAAAAACTCACATAATCTTTTTTAAAAACTTTCCAATTCACTATAACCTTATATTTAATAAATAACTAAAAATATAATTTATTTATTTTTTATTTTATTATTTGTACAATCTAACTATAATAATAATATTTAAAATAATCATTTTAATAAAGATAGGCTAGTAAAAAGTCGTGAAAATAGATCTTATAAAATTTTAAAAATCTTGAAGATATTCTAAAGAATATTCACATGGATTCGACAAGGATAATGTAGAAAACTCATCAATATGATTAGTCAATTTAAAATAAAAAAATTAACGAAATGGCCTAATTAAAGCCCTACTGTTAAAGTAAAAAGAGCGAGGCCATGCCATGGCGGGCGAACAAGAGGAGGAAATTGTCTACTTGCTGGGGAACAAACAAGGCAGCGACGTTGTCCTCTACTTACTCTCGAAGCAGTCCAACGCTGATAACCCAGAGATCCCCGCTTCGAAACTCTGCATAGGCCTCCACTCAGAAATCGTTCAAAAGAAATCGGAGTATTTTCGAGTCAGCCTTTCAGACAGATGGACCGCAAACAACCAGGAATCGAGCTCAACCAAAACAATTCTTCGCATAGAAGACTGTCAGGAAGACATGGCCGCGTGGCAAGAATGCCTGCGCCTCATGTACTCCGATACCCTCGCTTTGAAAACCTTCGGCAGCGTGCGCGAAGCTCTGAATATTTTAGCGGTCTCGGCAAGATTAGTGTTTACGGACTGCGCGGAAGCCTGCTTGAAATTCCTGACGAACGTAGCGTGGAACACTCTGGAAGAACGCGAGATAAGGGACGTCCTCGAAACCCTAGACATCCCCGCCCCCTCTGATCTGCAGGTAGGGTATCTTGTCAGTTTTTCTTTCTGAATGTTATATACACCTATCTTTACGTTAACTAGAAACTACGCAAATGTATATTTACTTCACTAAGCGTTTCCACACAGCGTTATTAGTATTCACCTTGACTTTTTAACATGAAAAGACCTATCTATTTTTTTCCAGCAGAATAATATTGGACGTTTTTTCAAAAATAAACTGTAGACTAGCAAAAAATTTGACAGAATTTGCTCATTATTTGATGTATCTCAAGCTAGGTTCGCCAATATTTACAGTTTTCTTAATTTTTGTGAGGTTCTGTCCCTTAGCCATCTAAAGATAATTTCATAAGTAATTCGGTGGATTTGAACCCTAATTCATGTAGATGATTCTTTTTCTTTGTAGGATAAACACCCTCTAATATTTATATTACCTCTTTTTAATATTTCAAACTGTTAAGAATCTACATAAAAATAATAATAAAATATTTTAAATAATAGATCACTCTTACAACTTCAAAATGAAATTATTCTAATATATTATCAAATCTTTGTGGTAAGGCAACACCATGCAATGCTTCTCAATGGAATGAAGCCACTTCACAATCAAAATCAATATAAGATTCAAACATATTCTTCACATTATCTCATATGAGTCTCTTATTTACATTATTATATGATACTCAACTACCTACCACTACCACTACCACTTATCCACATATCTAGAATAAATACTTTTAATTAGTTAGTGAGATGATTTGTTGGAAAATTAATTGTCATTGACGTGAAACGTAATCACTGTCTAAATATTTTGATATCAAGAAGGAAATTGAATGTGGTGATAAGAATTTGTTAAGTCCAAAGGCTACTAAATCACCATCCTTTAATTACTATTCCTGGCCAACTATGAGAAGAAAAGGAAGCACCAAGGTTTCCATAAGAGAAATATTTATCATATTTTAATCTATGTTATCAATGTTGGCCGACCTGCAAATTTGTGGTGCCTATATTGGTGATTGAAATAAAATTAAAATAAACTTATAGGGGCTGACCCCTTAAGGAAGCGCCACCTCTCTTGGATAGGCCGACTCTTCTAAGGAGTCGCATCACTTTGGGGAAATTAAAATTAATTAAATTTAAGTTAAATACTTCTAATGTGGCCGACCCCCATTATGGATAGTCGCCTCCCTTGGGTAAAGGCATGTTAAATGGTTTAAAGGTGTTGAGCGAAGAAAAACAATATAGACAAAAACAAATAATTAAATCAAACGCATAAACAAACACATAACATATGCAAAAGAGAAGAGCCAAGTTTTTTAACGTGGTTCACCAATTGGCTACGTCCACATAGAGCAGGGGATAGCTTTGTTCTATTCAACCCAAATGAAAAACTCCATTACAAAATATATCTGCAGCTGTGAATATATCTTTAGTAGCATACTCTCACACACTCACATAATTCTAGAAGACTCATAACTATATTTATCCCCAACGTACAGGGAATATCAAGAGGCAAAAGAGTGGTGGTCGATACATTAAGAGGTATGTGAGAGGTAGTAGAAGCGTTATGCCAACATGAGGATTGGGCTGCAATAAATACAAGTAAGCGTTACACCAACAATCTCCCACTTGAAGTCCAATCCTGGTTACAAGAGAGCTGTGCAGAGTTATCCCCCACTTCAGGCTTATTGTCAAAACTTGACAACGCCAAGAGAAGTCCTATAGAACTCAAACTTCTCCCTTGGAACAATCTTCGTCAAAGCATACGCCAAATTCATTTTTGTGTCAATCTTCTTTACCTGCAACTTACCCTCTTCAAGTACATGCCGAATAAAGTGATATCTCAACTCTATATGTTTGGTTCGATTATGAAAAACGGAGTTCTTTGCCAAGTGAATAGCGCTGTTGCTATCAGAGTAAAAATAGATTGCTTACATAGCTATTCGCCCAATAATCGCTGTAGCCATATAATCTCCTTTGCTCCTTCGGTGAGAGCAATGTATTCAGCTTCAGTGGAAGAGAGTGCAACTACTTGTTGCAAACGTGCAATCCAGCTAATTGCGCCCCGACAAATGTAAACACATACCCTGTTGTAGGCCTTTGTTTGTCCAAGTCTCTGGCCATATTGGAGTCAACATACCCCCTTAGCTAAGTATCCTATCCTCCAAAACACAAAGCATGATCTGAAGTACCTCTGAGATACCTGAATATCCACTTTATTGCCTGCCAATGAGGTTTACCTGGATTGCTCATAAATTTGCTCACAACTCCCACTGCATGGGCAATATCCGGACAAGTACAAACCATGGCATACATGAGACTGCCAACTGTAGATGAATAGGGAACACTCTGTAAGGAAAATCAGATGCGGAAACAATTCTCCTAACGTCAATACCTCAGAGAAGAATGTAGATATACTTTTAATTTTTCAATTACAGTTCAATTAAGATGCACTATGATGTAGATAACAGAAACAGAGTATTTGACAATCACATAGGAACACCAAATATACGTGGGAAAACCCTTACGGGAGAAAAACCCACCACACCAAGAGAAATCACTTTGTATTACAGTAATGGAAGTTACATACAAATGTCAGACTTATCTTTTTGATGTCTGTATACAACAGCATTCACCATGAACAATCTTGTACAGGAACTATCAAGTGACAGTCTTTACAGATTAGAATACATTTACTGATCATACAACCACCCAACAATCCGTCGATCCAACCAACTGATCACAATCTGCAATCACCGAGTATATCCATGTTGTTCCATGTCTGTTGAGCTTCCTCATAGAACCGTCACAACGAACTGTCTCCCACCGGTTCCAATTCGGCTCCTCTGATTGGCCAAATACCAGCCACGTAGATAGTCATCGTTCGGTCAGAAGAAACAAACTTTGTTGGCATCTCGGTGAGACACTAACAGTGTCTTGCTGATGCCACAAAGTCTTCATATCGATGTCGCCAAGAGTTGTTTCCATCGGCAAGAGGTTTCACCGAGCTTACAACTGTATCGGCTTCAGTTTTCCTTTCGACAAGACTATCGCTCTCGCCAAGACATCCCAACGAGCCTTCTTGTGTTACACCGAGCTCAGGAGACAATCGCTAAGACTTCCTTATGTCGCCAGGACCTCAGACCGACGATCTCCACATGTATCGCTATCGCCCAGACTCATCGCTTTCGGTGAGACGTTATACCGAAACTCCACAGGTCACATAGACTTAAGTTTCCCATCGGCTAGACAATCGGCTTTCGTCGAGACATCATACTGAGTCACCACGGGTTATACCGAGCTCCAAAGAATAGTCGGCAAGACATATCAATATCGCCAAGAGGCTTCTCCGAGATCCTTTGTGTTACTCTGATGACCAACACTTGAACCTCCGTCGGTGAGACATTTGCACATCGGTAAGACTTCTTACGAATAGAATATAAGATACACCGAAGACCACAACATGTAACATACTGTCGGCGATACTTTAATATCTCGATAAGACTTCCCACCGGGTCATCGTAGGTTATTCCGATATGCGATAGAATGGCCTGTCGGCCAAAGATATCCATGGACGGCAAGAGGTTCCAACGACTGCTCTATGTCACAGCGATAGACTCCACAGTGAAAACGTTCGGCAAGACAGAAGCTAGGTCACAGCGACCTGTACAAAACATGATGTATCAAAGCTGCTAGTCGGCCAGACATGATAGATGTCATACCGACTTTGCTCCAGTAGAGGTTACAGCCTGTGATGATTGAGGCATATATTTCCAACACACTCTTTATGTGTTCTTGATCTTCTTGAGTTTGAGGACACATGGCTGATGACAATCGAAAATGATCAGCCAATGGAGTTACTAACAGGCTTGGCATTCGTCATATTGAATCTGTCCAAAATTTTAGCAATATACTTCTCTCGAGTCAATCTAATTTGTTTTTGCTGTCTATCCCAAATTATTGTCATGCCAAGAATCCTCTTAGCTGCCCCTAAATCTTTCATAGCAAACCGTTGAGCTAAATGTTGCTTCAATTCCCTAACAACTTTCATGTTGCTACTAGTGACCAACATGTCATCAACATAAAGTAAAAGTATAACAAACTCACCATTTGCAAGCCACTTGAAGTAAAGACACGGATCAGATTCGCAGCGAATGAATTTATGCTCAGCCATGAAGCTATCAAACTTGCGATACCATTGCCTTGGGGCTTGCTTGAGCCCATATAAACTATGCTTCAGTTTGCAATATAAATGTTCTTGCCCTTGTTTTATAAAACCTTTAGGCTGCTCCATATACAAATCTTCTTCAACATCTCCATGTAGAAATGCCGTCTCAACATCAAGTTGTTTAAGCTCAAGATCCCACACAGCTACCATACCCAAGACTACGCGAATTGTGGTCATTTTGACAATGGGTGAGAAGATTTCATTGAAGTCATTCCCCTTTTGCTGATCAAAACCTTTCACTACCAATTTGGCCCGGTAGCAATGTTTGCCTCCATCTTCCTCTTTCAGCCAATATGTAATGTCCCCTTTTTAGCACGCTTATGTTTGTGGATGGTTAGCCTATAATTCTAACCCTCGTAGGCTAATAAGGATGGTTAGGGGGTCTTCTGAGGATTGTATCATCTCTAGTGTTCAGTGGCATTCAGTTTTGGCTTTCGTTTGGCATTCACAAGGCTCCAGTTGCAATACTTACTATTTATAGTAAGTCAGGGGATGGTTGTGAGGGACCCTTACTATTTTTAGTAAGGCACTTGGTCATCTTGAGATTCACAGAGTTGGCCCCAGTTCGAGACGGTCTGATGAAATATTAAATATTGAAGGAGATATTAAAGTTTAAATGGCTCAAAATAATATTTGATTATTAAAAAGGGTGTTATAAAGTTATAACTTAACGTTATAACTTGAGGGTCAATTCATCATTAAAAAGGGGGCCATATTATTAATTAAATATTGGGCGCCAATTCCAAAGTATTTTACGAAATATTAAAAGATGCAAGAAAATAACATTTTAATGTTATTAAATATGCCTTTTTGGAGAAATTCAACTTTCTCAAGAAGGCTTGTATAATCTACTTTGGGGTCTTTTTACATTCATTCGATTGAGCATTGGTTTTGGTGAAAATTTGATTGAGAGGAAGAAGCCAAGGGTTTCATTATTCGAGCCATTGGAGAACGTTCACTCTTTAGTGTTGCAGCCATTTGAGGTGGTGAGATATCCATTGAATTTGGCATTCGGGAGAGCTTCATCCAGAAGTTCTATTGTGCTTAAAGGTGAAGAATTTATCTAGGGTTTGGAGATTATTGAAGGATTATCAAGTACAGACCTGAAGATTCATCATTGTTAGCCATTAAAGAGCAAATTACAAGCTTTTATCTGTTGCTACAGTACCCGCGTGAACAATAACCGCTACAGTATTGAGCTTCATTGTGAAGATAATTGCAAGTATTTCAGGAGGGTTTCAAATAATATTCACTACAGATCAGAAGATTACTAAAGGCCGCCTTTACTATCATCATTGGCACTCTTTCTAAGGCAATACGGCCCTGTACTTGCCAGCCGTACCAACCAGCAGTCTCAACGTGGGGTTTTCAAGCAATTTTTGAAGGGTTTCATCTCAAATTCTGAGAACCATCATTGCTGGGTGTATCTAACTGTATTTTTCAGTTATCCGGGCGTATTTTCCACCCTCTACAGGCTGTGGTTAGTTGAATCCGCTAGTTGCATTGAGCATACAGGAATGGCCTGGTATCTCCTAGGAAAAACGCCTTAGTTTATGAGCTGATTTCATCTTGGACAGGGGCGTAGGAACCATTAAAGTATACAGCTGTGTGTTGGGCGTTGGAGAACTCATTTTTCTGGGACAGATTGAATGTATTAAAGCTGCTGCTACAACAGTAAATCATTTCCAGATTTCTGTATGTGCATTCCTAAGTGCTTGCTTGGGCGACCAGGATTCTTAGAGATTGGTAGCCATCATTGGAAGTGAAGAATCAACATTATGAGCAGCCCATTGATGTATAATCAGGTTCTTTAATTGTTGTCATAATTTTCCAGAACTTTAATATAAATTCATAATCAATTGGGACTGTGGAAAAAATCAATAAAAACCCTTATAAGCTGCTGTCAATAAAATATTCCAGTTTATATTGCTTATTTGTTTGCAATTACAATCCATAAATTATTTTCAAGATAGCTTCAATTTGCTTAGAATGAGTTTATTTCCATACATTGTATTTCATATCTGGCATATATCTTGAAAATATTCAAAACATTGCAAAAAATGACAAAACAAAACACAAATTAACAACATTCAACATCAGTTGGGGTTTTAGAGACACCAGGTCTCTTACACGATATACCCACTTGTTCTTCAAAGGTCTCTGAATTGGCGGGAGCTTCACCAAATCCCAAGTATCATTGGCCTGTAAAGAGGCCATTTCTTCTTGCATAGCCTCCATCCACTGTGCATTATTTGTGTCTTTGCAAGCATCACGAAAACTCGCTGACTCGGCCTGATCTGAGAGCAATAATTCATAGTAATCAAATTTAGATGGAAGCTTTTTCTGCCTAGTTGATCTCCTTGATTGAGGTGCTAGCTCCCTCAAGTTACCCTGTGTTGGTAAATTGCCTTGTTGCTGATTACCTTGTGCCAAACTGGACGCAACTCTCATTTGTTCTAAAGGTAGTGATGAATTTGAAGGAGGCAGCGACAAATTTGTTGGAGGCTCATTACCAAGAGGTAGCAAATGAACAATTAAAGGCGGCACATTAACATGAGAAGGTTGCGCAATGACTAGAGGAGGCTGCGCATAAGTCAAGGGAGGCTGCGTATAAATATTAAGAGACTGTGAATTTCCTATTGGAGGCTGCTCAGTGTTATTTGAAAACTGCGCAGTAGTTGATGGCTGCATATTAACATAAGAGGATGGCACACTATCTTTTGGGGGCTGCGATGAACCATGTAGATGGTGCGTGGAGTTTGAATTAAACAAAGAGTCCACAGGCTGCGTTGAATTTCTGAAGGGGGGCGGCTCTTTTAGACCATGCCGCACCTTGTCTCCAACACAAGGAGAGTGCGTACTAACACAAGGAGGCGGTGAAATCACATTTGAAGGCTGCGTAGGAATTAGTAAAGGCTATGCACCAATATTTGGGGGTGGCGGATAAACAAAGGAAGGCTGAGAGTTTATACTGGACCCATTAAAAATTGTATTATTGTCTATAAAAAGATCATCAATAGGTACAAATTCTTTTACAGGTATCTCTTGTTTTTGCAGACCTGGAGAGACTTTTTCATTAAATACCACATCTTGACTGCGAACAAGTTGCTTAGCGACAGGATCCCACAAATGAAAACCATATTGGTCTTCACCATAGCCAACAAATATACATCGCCTTGTCTTTGAATCCAATTTCGTTCGCTTTTCCTTAGGAACATGAGCAAATGCTTCACAGCCAAAAACTCGTAAATGAGAATAAGAAATTCATTTGTCCAACCATTTCTCTTCGAGAATATCAAAATCCAATCTGGATGAGGGGCTCCTGTTAATCAAATATATCGCTGTGTTAACCGCCTCCGCCCAATATTCCTTGCTTAGGCCTGCATTTGAGAGCATACATCGAGCCCTCTCTAGAATGGTTCTATTCATCCTCTTGGCTGTACCATTTTCTTGAGGAGTGAATGGGACTACTTTGATCCGTCTAATGCCATTATCTGCACAAAAACCATCAAACTCCAAAGAACAAAACTCTCCCCCATTGTCGGTTTGCAAACATGTGATTTTATGCCCAGTTTGATTCTCAACCAATGCTTTGAAAATTTTGAATTTTGAAAAACTTCTAATTTTCTATTTATCATGTATACCCACACTTTACGAGTACAATCATCAATAAAAGAGTCAAAATAATTTGCACCTCCAAAAGATGTTACCTCTGTAGGTCTGAAAATGTCGAAATGCACAAGCTCAGGGTGATGTTTTCTTGTCATGACCGGTCTTCAAGAAGCTGATTCGCCTTTGTTTTCCGTGGAGACAATGCTCACAAAACTCCAAATCAATGAACTTCAAACCTGGAAGTTGATCCCTCCTTAACATAACGTCAAGTCCCTTTTGGCTCATATGTTCGAGCCTCCTATGCCAAAGGTCTGAGCCGCTGTCCACAACCGCCATTGCAGCTCCCACTTCACCATGAAATTCTAACACATAAAGACTACCCAATTTGCAGCCTTTTGCAAGGATTAATACACCCTTGGTTACTTTCCAAGTATCTAAAGAAAAATTGACATCACACCCTTGAGCATAAAACTGACTCACTGATATTAAATTTCGTTTTAGCATAGAAACATGTCACATCTTTCAAGATCCATTTATTTCCATTTTTCAAAGACAATATCACATCACCTTTTCCTACTATTTCACATTCTTTATTATCACCAAGAAAAACTTTACCAAACTAACCTTCTTGATAGCTTGTGAAAGCACCCCGGCATGGAGTAGCGTGAAAAGAGGCACCAAAATCAAGCACCCAAGAATCTGTAGTAGTGTCACTCGTTGATAAAACCAGAATACCTTCATCTTTGTCATATGCAATGTTGGCTTCGTTATTGCTCACCCTTTCTTGCGCCTTTTTGTAGTTCCACTTCCAACAATTCTTTTTTGTGTGACCCGCTTTGCCACAAAACCAACATTCTCCATTTCTGCCCCTGGACTTCGATCTTTTGGCAGATTTGGACCTTTTGTTATTATTTCTGCCTCTATCTTGACTCCTTCCCCTATTGCCAGTACTTACAGCAGTTAAAGCATCATCGGAAGAGGGTTCTTGGTTCTACCCATAGCAGCATAAATCGTTTGGGGAAAAAATCGGCAAACCAAAAAATCAAGATTTTTTGAAAAATCGGAAAAAAATCGGATTTGAAAAAAAATGTAAAGGAATGTAGAAAAATAGACAAAACCTATGTTTTCTAAAAACTCAAGGTCATTTCCATAGCATAGAGATATAGAGAGCAAATAAAACAGAGATTTTAAATAGAAAATAGATATTTTTTGTATATATTCATATCGCTGATTACATTGCATTGCACAAAATATACTTCTCAGTTCTGATAAATAAAAGTAGATGTTGACATATGACAAAATGTCAATTACAATAGTGTGTAACTTTGTACAAAGTCAACCTCTAATCTAAGTACAAAGTGACAAAAATAAAATGTAGCCAATGAGAACAACGCTAGAGGGTAGCAGGTCTTGATGATGAAGCTCCTACTCCAGTGCTTCTAACCAAATCCTCATATATTTGACCAGGCAGTCCAGCCTCCTCTAGTATATCGATATCCTCAGGTGCAAGAGAATATTCGTCAGCAACAATCCATTCATTATCTGGATCAATCTCATCAAGGTCAATTGGGTCATCATCCTCAACAGTACCTGTTGCAGCCCATGTAGGAATTAGTCTTGGCCTTACAAGTGAAAAAGATAATGAATACAATTTCAACTAACTACAAGTATATTGAAAGTCTAACCTTGACCTTTCTTCAGCTTCAAGCGGAGGTTGTGGTGAACAAACACCAAGTCGCTCATTCGTTGTTGTGTTAGCCGGTTGCGTTTCTTGGAGTGTATGTGTTCAAAAACACTCCAATTACGCTCACAAGCAGATGAACTACATGGCTGGCTCAAAATGCGTCTCGCCATCCATCTAAGGTTTTTGGTTTCATGACCAAAATAATCCCACCATTGTGCTGCAAAAACACATTACATGGAGATGATATCATGTAAGAATATCTTAAAATAATCATCGTGTCCACAAAATAGAGACTATCACAGGTTTATAGAGTCTACCTGGTAGCAAGGTATTTCTGCCTTCGATGGCGGCTATAGATGAGAGAAAACCCCTTGCTTGCTTGTACGTTGCTAACTCTCCCATAGCTCCCTTGTAATTGTTCTCTGGAAAACATTTTTTCCATGCACATGAACAAGCCCTGTGTTACCTCACCATCATCATTTCTAAATGAAGAGTCATAGAACAAACTTGGATTAAGATAATATCCTGCAGCATGGAGAGGAGAATGCATCTGCTGATCCCATCTTCTATCAATTATGTCCCATAACGGCATATAAGTGTCCCTGTCATTTTGCATCCTACCCCTCATCACCTCCTTGGCCCTATCCATGGCCTCATACAAATAACCCATGGGGGATTTATCCCCATCCACTAGTCTTAAGACTTTTACTAGAGGCTCTGAAAACTCTACAACTTGTTCAGCTGCATCCCAAAAACTAGAAGAGTACATATAGCCTACCACTGCTATGCCTTCTACTAGATTTGCGAAGCTAGACTCCTCCCACTCATTTGAAACAAACATTCGTTTCAAATTCATTTTTTGTTGGCATAGAGTCTGTAGTGCTAGGAAATGTGTTGCAAATCTTGTCACCCCTGGGCGAACTAGCTCCTTGCCCTCTGTGAAAGTACGCATCATGCACAAAACCCTCGTGTGATTATAAATGAATTTTGTAACTTTGCGGGCCTTTTGCAATACCTCCTTAACCCATTCAAGTTTTCCAATGTCCTCAAGGGTTAGATCAAGGCAATGTGCTGCGCATGGGGTAAAAAATATAGACGGGTATTTGTCTGTCAAGAGTCTACCAGCGGCTACACAAGCTGCAGCATTGTCTGTAATAAATTGAACCACATTTTGTGGCCCAACTTCTCTTACCACATGATCATACATCTCAAACAATGCAGCTGCAGATTTGATAGTATCCGATGCATCCAGGGATTTCAGAAATATAGTGCCAATCTCACAAGAGACAAGGAAGTTGATGAGGGTTCGATTCCTTCTGTCTGTCCATCCATCTGACATTATGGTGCAACCAGTATTTGCCCACTCTATTTTATGCTCCGTAACAACATCTTTAACATCCCGTACTGCATCATTGAGCATACTAACCCTCAAGCTCTCGTAAGATGGGGCTTTGAACCCAGGACCCGCAGTTGCAATAGCATCCACCATACCTTGCTAATATGACGATCTAGCAACATGAAATGGCAAGCTAGAGTAGTACCAAAAGTTTCCAATCGCCTTCCTTGCTTGTTCATGGACATTCTTCTTCCATCCTGTACTCTCCAAAGTGGTTTGTGATCCTAGTGTAGTACGAGGTGCAAAGAAAGCATTAATGTTTCCTCCACCTATGTTTGGGCCACGCGCTGTAGAAGAAGGTGTTGACCCTGATTCCCTCAAAAACTCATTTGCATCATCATCCTGACCCTGATTCCCTCTACTATTTGTAGAAATAGAACCTATTTCAACTCTGGTTCTTGCCTTTTTTGCCTTGTTCTCAGGAATTGCATGAAGAGCCTGTAGTGCCTGGTGTGTGACATCTGCAGGGCATCCAGGACAAGGATTGTTGTTATTCCCTGGCTCTTTTGCCAAGTGCCATTTGAAACGATAAATGCCCCCATTGATATTAGTCTTACACCAGTTGCATTTAACCTTCGTTGTACCTGAAACTGAAGTACAATGTGTCCATGCAAAGTCTTTTTGGCGTGGCATTATGATCAAATCTGCAATAAACTTTTTAATTCAGCAAGCAAATGATGTGCATCTTCACAAGTTAATTTACAAGCTTTACATCAAGGTGTTAGTTAATGAACTCTCCTCTTAGTCTCTTACTATTGAGTTTGAAAAAAAAAAGAACCAAGTAGACTTTTTGATGCTGTTTCTTGTACCAAGAATGGTGTCTGGATTTTGTAACAGTAATTGATATATCCAAATATTTAGGAGGCATGTATGTGAAGGGATCGTATGCAAAGAAATCATAGGGATCATATGCAAAGAAATCATCACTAACAATTATAATATATTGAACTTTTATTTTCAGATTAAAAGTAAAACTAGTAATTGCTGCTGTGCAAAATGAAGTTAGCCTGAAGCACTTAAAGATCAAAATAACTTTTTCAAATGTTTTAAAACCTAAACAGATAAAAACGTTCAATTCCTTAGCGTGTTACGTGTTATTTAACTTGTAAAAATCTGAGTGAATTTCTCTAAATGTATTGTAGATTTTTTAAAATTTTCATTTTATATCTCTGATTCTATATTACTTGTGCTGTATCAGTAAACTGTAAAAAGACTTAAATTATATAATATTTACATATATTATTTAATAAATTTATTTAATTATATAATATATTATATTTATGAAAATTGTTACAAGTTAATAAATAACAGTAAAAAACAAAGTTCATTTTAATTTGATTAAATATTATATTTAATATTATTAATATTTTAATATGATTAAATATTTTAATATGAGTAATATTTTAATATGATTAAATATTATATTTAATATTATTAATTTATTTAATGTAAAATTGTAAATAATACAGAAGGAAAAAATAAATAAAATACATAGTTCGAAATTCAAATGGTCGCCTACCTGGTCGTCTTCACAGTCTCCAGATGTCTTCACAGTCTCTTCACAGCCTGGTCGCGTCTTCACAGCCTGGTCGCGTCTTCTGGTCGGCGTTCAGAAGGCGTTCAAAAGGCGTTCAGAAATCGTGTTTAGATTTATGGCGGCCAAAAAATAGATTTATCACGTTTTTTAGGGTGTTTTTTCGCGCTTTTTAGGGTTCGCGATTTTTTGACCTTTTTTTCCCGATTTTTTCGCGATTTAAACCTGATTTTTTCCCGATTTTCAACGATTTTTTGTGCGGTCAACTCAACCGAAAAAATTGCGATTTTCAGGCGGAAAAAATCGGGAACCCCCACGATTTTTTAAAAATTGCGATTTCTGCGATTTTTTGCAGATTTATGCTTCTATGGTTCTACCTCCTCATGTCTTCATTGAGAAGTGTGGCCGCAACATCATCAAATTTTAATTTACTTTTGGCAGCCACCGAAGTGCTAATTGCCATCACAACCCCTTCCCAGCTGTTCGGTAAAGAGCATAATAAAAGAATTGCTTTAATTTCATCATCTAAATTGATACCCACTGAAATCAATTGAGTGACCAAAGTATTGAATTCATTGAGGTGATTCGACAAGATCCTACCTTGTATAGCTTCTTCATGATGAATACCTTGTTCGATGCCGATGCCATCTTGTACTTGTTGGAGAGCTTATGCCATAGCTCTTTAGATGTCTTCTCAGCTGAAATGTTGAAGAGAACATTGCTTGACAGCGAAAGAAAAATAGTGGCCCTTGCTTTCCTATCCAATTTCTCCCACTTTTCGTCCAACATCGAACCTTTTCCTTTGGTTTTCCTGACCAGTGTGAGTGAGAGATCCTGCTTAATCAGCAGCGATTCCATTTGTACCTTCCACAATCCGAAATTCTGCCCTGAAAACTTTTCAATTTTCCACTTATTTGCTTCGTCCATGTTTCTGGAAATTCTTCACCGATTTCCAACCAGCTTTACCACTGAGCTTCCTCGCCAAGCTTCTTCACCAAAGCTCTAATACCAATTGTTGAGTGAAGAAAAGCAATATAGACAAAAGCAAATAATTAAATCAAACACATAAACAAACACAAAACAGATGCAAAAGAGAAGAGCCGAGTTTTTTAACGTGGTTCACCAATTGGCTACGTCCACATAGAGCAGGGGATAGCTTTGTTCTATTCAATCCAAATGAAAACTCCATTACAAAATATATCTGCAGTTGTGAATATATCTTCAGAAGCATACTCTCACATACTCACATAATTCTAGAAGACTCATAACTATATTTATCCCGAATGTACAGGGAATATAAAGAGGCAAAAGAGTGGTGGTTGATACATTAAGAGGTATGTGAGAGGTGGCAGAAGCGTTATGCAAACATGAGGATTGGGCTGCAATAAATACAGTTAAGCGTTACACCAACAATAGGGAGAAGAGATGGGAGCTAGAAAAACAAGCAATTAATAAGTATTTCATTCACATTTTAGAAAAAAGATTTATGTAGAAGATAAGAGCAGATTTTGAAGCAGAGTTATGAATCATATTGGAGTTAAAAATCAGAGCTTATGAGCAGATTTTTGAAGCAAATTTGAGCAGATTGATGAAGCGTATTTGAGACAGATTTATAGCAGATTCTGAAAGTGATTGAAGGCAGATTTTGTAGAGGAGTTATAGCAGATCTAAGAGGAGAATTGTAGCAGATTTGGGTAGACCTTTTTCAGATAATTTTGTTGCAGATTTTAAGGAGATTTTTTTTTCAAGAAGACTAAGATTTTGTTGTTTTAAGAGATTTGTGTCTCTCCAAAGAAGACATTGGTGTTTCTTGTTGAGTTGGTGCTCAGTTGTGGGGATTGGTGTCTCTAGTGGGTTGGTTCTTATGAAGATAAGCAGAGATTGGTGTCTCCAAGTGTTAAATCCCTAACTTCAACTCTATTTTACTTTTTACTTTTGAAGTAATTAGTAGATGATTACGCATGATTCAATGATTAGATGTTTAGGAAAAATGTCTGGAGAAATCAATGTTTTCTTGAGTTACGTTTATTTCACTAAAATTTTCATGTGTTTAAAAGTTGTCAAGATGTGATGACTTCATGAGGATTATGAAATGATTATTAATACACTAATATTAGTTGGTGATGGAAAGTTGCATGCAGGAATCAGGTTTCCGCCCTCCGAGAAAAGGAGGGAGAGCATCATTGGAGAGAAGGATATAGATACAAGGAATAACAGGTTGTCGCCATCCTAGGTCTAGTGTTGATGCAAAATGGTCAAACCTACTTGATTCGGGTGAGTGATACTCAACTCTCTTGGTCTAAGTTTACTTCTCGACTCGACAAGTTGTCGATGTTGTTTAATGTCTAGTGCATGTTGTTTAACATGTTTAAAAGCTTGTCGATAGTACTCATTTAGTCGACCTTTGTGTTGATATGATTCTCTTAAGGGTTATTAACTCTCTTTTTATAATATAAAACAAATGAATATATGAATGTCGGTATACGTGAGTAAGGTAAGCATATGTACTCGTATAGATGGGTGCATGGATGCATATATGTGCACAAAGACAGTTATTGTCAACGTACAAACATTTGCGTTCAAGTACGTATGAATACATACACACATGCATAAGTTATTGCGACAGATCAACTCTTGGTAAAGGAGGGAAAAATCATATTCGAATTGATCGACCCTTTAATGAGAAGCTTATTTGAATGTTATGGCAGTGAGTATATATATATATGCATTTGCTAATGTCTTAATACCAATGTAAAGGCCTTTTGTCGTTGAAGGTGATAGAAGTTTCAATTCAATGGAAATGCTTTTGAAAAGATATTTCAAGGCCACGACATAATGCTTGAGGGTGGCACATGCTTAAGAAATGTGCAAGTCAAGTGTCACCATGATTGGAGTAGTGGCTATCTCCACGATTAGTTAAGTGATTAATGATTGCTTTTAAACCGTTCTTTAACAAATTTTGAACTGTTTCTTGAGCTGTGGTTAGTATTTAAGGCTATGCTTATTTTCCATAAGGGCACGTAGCAATGGTAGCATCCATCACGATGCTAGGTGGAGTGAAATCTGTGCTATAACTACCTTTCTTAACTGAATCTTGAACGGATCTGGAGAGCCATTCTTGGGCGGGAAAAAGTGATTGGGGGATAACCGTTTTTGGGGAAGCTCCCACTGTTCAATTTTGGGGGGGAGGCTTAATCTCAATCACCGCGCGTTCCCCGGAAGGACGGCCTAGGAATTGCTCAAAAACATTTTGATAAGAGTAGATTGAGAAAGCTTGGCCGAAGGAAAAAGGCATGAGGCTAGTTTTGTGAACGGGAAATATTGAGATCCGTCACAAAAGAGGGAGTTAGTTCTTCGAAAGGAAAGAATCTGATCATTGTAGAAGGGTGGTCGCCAAGCAAGAAAGAAAGGAAGTTCACGACACGGGAGGCTTAGGAGAGCACAATGGAAAGAGGAATCCTTCAATAAAACTATATTGCATAAATTATGAGCAGGACAAGAAGAGATGAGGAGCATCTCAAATAAAGAACATATCCTGAAGTTAGGCATGAGTTCACCAAGATTATCTGTTGTGTATATACGAGTCTTGAAAGAAAAGTATAAAAAAAGAGAGACATTTGATGCCATCAAGAGAGAAACTTGATGCTAATAAGAGATGAACCGCATCTTTAAATGAAGCATTGGGAGGACTGGAGAATGGGGGATGTGCGTGTGAAAGGAGACGCTAGAGCTCTGGATAAAATTGTTAGCTTAGTAAGAGGTGAGGTCATCTTACTCCTCTATTGCAAATAATGGTTATGGTATAGACTCTGTACCTTGTATTTAAGCCTCGTTGTCTTCATTTAAGAACATTATTACCTTATATCTATTATAGACCAATGCTTTTATGAAACGGGCCAACGTACTTAGAACATGGTGTTGTGACTGTGTCTAAAACGGTTGTCAGATTTATTTAAACCTCGGGTGGTAAAAGGTCGTCAGATATATAGATATATATAGAACTAACGTTTGTGTAGCTTTAGACTGACAGAGGCATATAAATAATGCAGGCTGTTGATGAATGTTGATATTAATCATATCTTTTGGTGTTTAAACTGCAAACAAATGTTTAAGATCTCCTTGGTTCACCAGTGATAGATTATGGAAAGTATGAAGTGAAGATCAGTATAGTCTTAAGGTTGGCCGAATGGTATCTTCTGCTTTGAACTTAGTGATCAATGATCAATGTGTTAAACTTTCCTATTAGTGTGCATTGCGCCTAAGAAGACCAATGGTTTAGATAAGATGGTAAGCCAATAAAAGGTCAAATTAGGGTGTGTAATAATAAAAGATGTCCTTTGATAAGTTCTCCAACCTATTCTTTCAAGAATGCATTGATGTTTCTTTCAAGAGAAATAAAATGACCTTTGCTATCCCTTCCTTATGTCTTCTTAAATGACGACATTATAGTCGTAAAAGAATATTTAGGATGAAGACTATGATAGTCCAATAGATGCATTTTTGCTTTTAGAAGCATACCAATGTTATTTATTTGAATGGAGATTTCAGTGAGGATAAAACCTTATGATATTGAAGCGACAATGTAGCATCATGGATATGGAATTCCTTATGTGAAATTGAGTTTTCGCATGTCTTTTGTAAAACAAATCCGAGAGAATAGGCAATTCAAGGATGTGGAAAATTTGATAGCCCTTCGATTATCAACTATTGTTTATACTATGTTATCTCAGGAGAGAGAGTAAACCTATGCAATGCAAAAATATAGATTTCATAGTTCTTGTTCAATAGAACTTATTTTAGTGCTAAGTGCACAAAATGCATAGTTAGCCCAAGAATGGGTATCTCTGGAATGATTCACCTCATGGGAGGGGACATAAGGAGAGATTCGTAACTCAATTTAATATGGTGGTGGTAAACTATTATGTTCTATAAAGGTTTATAGGACAAGGAAGTTATTTATGGGTTCATAACTTAACCTATGTTGAAAGTCAATAGACTCAAGTAGACCAAGGGATCGAAAGTAGATTATTATCTTTTATAAAGTAACCTTTTAGGGTTGAAAGATTGTCTTGGATCAAAACAATTAATACAAAATGAAAGTATTCTTGTAGATATTATATTGGTGAGGAAATACTTCGAATACTAAGTTTAGTCATGTATGTAAAATGTGAAATTCAAACAATGTCAAGTGGTCTAGGAAAGACTAGAGGCATTTTGTTCTTATGATTAGTCATACTTATGTTATTACCTTTGGAGAATCATGGATGTTGATATTTCCTTGCGTTGGGTTAGAGAAGCTAAACCCTAGTATTGAAACAAGGAGGATATAGGAAATATGTAACGCTTATGTCAAATATGACATTGTATATATGAATGTTTATTGATTGACAATGAAAGGTCGATAAAACATAGAACAAGGCAGGAAGTCTTTATAATACCTTAAGAGATTCTACGATAATGTCGAAGCTCGATCTAACACAACAAGATGTTGGGTATTGAATCTTGAGAGTAAAATGGCAGGGAGTCATAAACCCTAGATATTGCAAGGATGCAATACGAGACTTTTAAGAGGTTGTAATCCTTAAGTCTTTACATTGATTGAATATCCTAGATTAAGGATTAGTTCTAAGTCAGATTGGCTAGAATGGATTTTCTATATAGACTAGTTTGAGTCTAGAGTACCAAATAAAGTAAGTAATCTATAGGATGAGACAGTTCCAAGACAAGTCAGAGGTGAGTGTCTAGATGGCATGACCAATCAGAATGATCATACTTAGCTAGAAGGAATCTAGAGTTGTATGGTCGATTGTGTTTTGTAGGACATATCCCTAGGACTCGGATGGAGAAACTTGATAGTTCCTTATATCTATACTCTTCGAGAAGGGCCGGGTCATTTCCAGTTAGGAAATGTTCGGGGGACCACTTGAGTCTGTGGTTGGAGGTAAAGCACTCGGATGATGCTCTCCCTCTGTAGCAGTAGACTCTCTGAGGCTTGTGAAGATAAAGATCAACATTCCAAATGCAGTGAACTCCATGTTCTGACTTACGACAAACAAAACCTATGAGGTAAAACTATTCTTTATTCTTTAAGGAATTATCTTGATTCTAGTTATGATTACATGTGAATTCCAGTTTTGAATTTATCTGGAAAAGTTATACTTTATTTTGGTGCATATATAATTGTTTTAAAAAAAAATTCTGTCATGTTTACTAAGTTTATTTACCTTCTAGTAAATTCTTGAGTTTACTTGTGTATTAAGAGGATGGATGTTACACCAAGAGGTTGGTGCCTACTAAAATTGTAAGAGAATCAATAAAGCAATGTTTTGCCATGGTTTTCTCTTGAAAGGGTTTCCAACTCTCCATGTAAATCTTGTGTTCTTGATTGTTGATGTTGTGTGATTGATTTCATTGTGGTTAATTATTCAAAAAAGTTAAAGAGACTAGCTTATATTGATTTGCCCCTTCCTCCCCTCGCCCCTCGCCCCTCCCCGCAACCCCCCTCCCTGCAGTAGCCCTATAAAACAATAATAATCATTGAAAACTAAGCTTAGTAATAACAAGTATCAACCTTACAGAATTATTCAAATTAATACATAAAACATTATAATATTGAGAGCAATACATCATAGCTAAACCATTATAATAGTTATATCTATAGTTCATAGCATCATTAGCATTTGAATATAAAATATCTTAACATCATTAATGATTATTCCAATGCATATTCGTATAGCCAATCATATTAGGAATTCACTTGAAATGTTTGCAAACTGCAATCTCAAGGATGGTTATCCTTGTATTGTGAGAGCATGGGTGGATCCTCATCCATTCATCTCAGGGTGGTGCACTTGAGAAGACCCTCAAGCCGAAGGGCCCTCATCCGCTTCCTGGCCCACAAACATGGCAGGATCTCAAGTCCACTCCATCCCCAAGTCCACCTTGGAGGCACTCCATCCTCCTGGATCAAGTTGAAGAGCACTCATTGTCGTTATTTTTTGCTTCTTCATTCTTATCCTATATCAACTATACTTTTTTTGTGCATCAATCTAAGAAATGTTGTTCTAATTCATCATAAACAAATTGTTTCTATACAACATAATGAAAAATTGTTTCTATAGCATCACCTTGTAAGAGGTTAAAATGATTATATTAATGGTGAATATTAGTAATAAACCTTTGTGAATTTGAGACACCATTCTATAGTATTGCTCTTCCATCAAATTTGGGAAACTCAATTGAAACTAAAGCTTTGTTTTTTTGGTAAATCGTAATTTCTTTCACAATTCCTCACTTTGTTTGCAAGATATCAAAATTTTTGCCAAAAGTGACATGTTAGAAATTTGTCAAAAATCAGAATTGTAAGGTCAACTTTAGATTACCATATCTCCTATGATATTGCTCTAAATCTTTATTGTGGCCACTTTTTGAAAAGCCCTCGAAGTATTCTTTTCACTAAACCTAGAATCATTTTTTTTGAAGACTTGTGTGAGGAACATGATTTCTTTACAATTCACCTCTTATAAGAAAGAAGACTAGCAATAAGTTCCTTCCAAATTGCTTTGAAAAGAGTTCTGGTACTGATTGTTAAGATCATATAAAAGTAATAGAAATATTCAAAATGATAGAGATAGATCTCACAACTCAATAATGAAAATACTCTAATATACTAGAATATAGGTCAAACCCTTTGAGGTGGGGCAATGCTATACAATGTTCTTTAATGGAAGGAAGCCACTCCCCAATATACTTTAATATGAGATCCAAACACATACAATATTCTTTAAATAATTCATATGGGTCTCTTGCCTCAACTATATGGTACTCAACTACCTAATACTACCAATTATCCATACTTGTGGAAAAAATACTTTTATTTTAATTAATTAATGGGATGACTTGCAAATACTTTTATTTTAATTAATTAATGGGATGACTTACAAAGCTTATGCACCCAAAACCTTTATTTTATATCTAAGTTGCTGGTTCTAGTTCACAGCTTTGTTCAAGTTTGTGGATCCAAAAAAAATATTTTTGGGGTTGGGTTCAGCTGTACAAAAAAACATGTAAAAATTATATATATCCTAAAAAGAGCTATGTTCCACGGCATTTCTAGGAAGGGGATGGTGGGATGGCAGGGGATGCTTTTCGGGAATGGCGATCCAAGAGCCATTTTTTGGGGGATGGCGGAGGGACTGCAAGGGATGTGTTTTGGGGATGGCAGTCTGAAGGCCCTTTTTGGGATGGTGGGGGAGAACAACAATATATATGAAATTTATAATACATTCAAATTTCTCCAGCAGTTTAACAGCAGCAATATAACATGATTCTGCTAAAATAATGTTGAATGATCTCTGCAGAAGCCTGCATGCTAACCACATTCCAAAAGAAATTGTTTGTTTGCATTTCACACACAATACCATACCGTACCAGACCATGGCTAACACACCTTTAATCTCTTTTGCACAATAATAACTGACTCTCTTACCATATCAAAAAATTTGAAGTGTCAGACTTTTTAACAATGAAATCAGAATCCAAATTATTGCTGTTAGTATTAACTGTTATATGACTTATTTGATTATATCATTAACTATGAATTTGAATCGTGATATATTTGTTGCTGTTATACTGCAGTTGTTGCTGTCACAATTACTTTAATTGCAGTTATACTGCTGTTATGATCAATTTAATTGCTGTCATGATATATTAAAAAGTTTTTTTTGATGATACGAATGATTTTTTTATTATAAATATTATTGAAAATTGCTTTGCTGTAGTGGATTGCTGAGGGACGTTTGAGACGTGAGACGTCCCTGGCTGCCTCTGAGACAGCATGCATCTCTTTACTGTTTCTTGCCGTCCCTTAAAATGAAGACTTATTTTTAAGATGTTTCCAAAATTTGCTTATTGGAGGACAATCAAGGGTCGTCCCCTGCCATCTTGCCATCCCTGAAATGAAGGGGACGGGGGCAGGGGTTTGAGGGGTGGAAATGCATCCCAATGTAACACAGGAAAACAGGATTGAGTTTAGAATTCCACATAACATCATATAATCAACAAAACCACCATCGACTCAAATGCCATTTAAAACATAAATGATAAAATTAAAAAATATTAATTAATCAAATTTCAAGTTCAATTTTAAAATAATAATATCAAGTTCAACAATCAATTTGCAGCATCACAAGAATTTTCTAAATCATCTTCATTCACATTCGATGATATAGGAACATTTGAAGAACCACAAGCAGTTGCACTACCACTCACACTAAAAGTGTGCTCACTTTCAGCCCCCGCAAGTGCAACATGTTGGGAAATGGAAGAATTCAAGTGAGTATGCTTTTTGACTCTATATCACACAACTTCATGAGGGTCTACTCTTTTGAAATTAAAGTTTTGAATTTGTTTTTAATAAATCATATTTTCTTCCACAAATTTGAAAAAAAATGTAGAAAGATAGATATAATTATTTCTTCCCATTTGCAAATGGATTAAAAAAAAAAAAAAAAAGTATTATTCAAATTTTATTATTTTTCCCAAAAGTCATGCACTAGGAATTTGTCAAAAATCAGAATTGCAAGGTCAACTTTTGATTGCCATATCTATCTTGATATGTCATGCCCCCACCCGCAAGACTCTGCAGCAATAAGAATGAAGTCGCCGCTAGAAGTAGAATAGCAAAGGGATCGAAAATTTAAAGGATATCATGGGCGGCGATTCCCTAAAGGCAAATAATTAATAAAAATATAATTAATTAAAGGCAGCGCTTGGGAAAGCAAGTCAATAACAAAACAAGGCAGCGCTTGGGTTTTGAAGAGATATGTCCCTTACAAAGGTAAGGAGCGGAAAGAGGTGACTCTTCCCCACCACAACGTATAAAAGGAGGAACATTTCAAATGGAGAAGGCATCAAAGGAGATCAGAAAATAAATAAACATCTGCATTCAGAAAGGCAGCAGCCATTGAACATAATAAGTGATTGGTATGTATCATGATGGAGAATAATGTTTTTTATATATATATAATCTCTTATATATCTTTAACCTAGTGACTAAGGGGAATTGCTAATCTATTTAAGATTCTTATAATGATTGATTTAATCTATTAGTCTTCTTATAAGCAATCGGGCGTGGATTTGCAAGGGAACACGATTGGAAGAGGTAGCAGACCGGTTCCACAATATAAATAGATCACCCCATGATGGATGGTAACGGGAGTTCCTGCCAATACTATTTGTAAAACAAATTATATTGTAGGAATTGTTACTTTTGGGCAAAATCAGGCATACCCCAACTAGGGGACATTACATGATATTGCTCCAAATCTTTAATGTGGCCACTTTTTGAAAAGCCATCAAAGTTTTCTTTTCAATAAATCAAAAATCATTTTTGGTAAGACTTGTGTGAGGCACATGATTTTTCTACAATTTGTTCTTTATTGGAAAGAAAATTAGTAATAATTTGTGAAGACTTGTGAGGCACATGATTCTCCACAATTTGCTCCTTATTGGAAAGAAAATGAGCAATGAATTCTTTCCAAATTGCTTTGATACTAAATGTTAAGAACCTCATATAAAAATAATAGAAATATTCAAAATAATAGATAAAGCCCATAACTCAATAATGGAAATACTCTAATTTACTAGAACATAGGTACCCTTGAAGTGGGGCAATGATATAGAATGCTTCTTAATGGGAGGAAGCCACTACACTAAATTTTAATATGAGATCCAAAGCAATACAGTATTCTTTAAATAACTCATATGAGTCTCATGTCTAAATTATATGGTACTCAACTATCTATTACTAATAGTTATCCACACACGTGGAATAAATACTTTTATTTTAATTAATTAATGTGATGATTTACAAAACATATGCAACCAAAACCTTTATTTAATATCTAAGTTGCCAGTTTAGCTCAGATCTTGGTTCGAGTGGATCCAACAAGATTTTTTTGGGGGTTAGGTTCATTTTGGGTTCGTCCATACAAAAACCATATAAAAATCATATATATTTAAAACCACCGTAAACTCAAATTTTATTTAAAACGTAAATGATAAATATTATAAAATATTTATTATTCAAACTTAAGTTCAATATTAAAATAATAATATCAAGTTCAACAATCAGTTTTTAGTATCATATGGATCTCTGATGTTAGATGGTGTAGGAACATTTGAAAAACCACAAATAGTGCCACTACAATCACACTAAAAATGTGTTTGCTTTCAGATTCTACAAGTGCAAAACGTTGGAAAGCGGAAGCATCTAAATAAGTATGCTTTGACTCCATATCACACAACTTCATGGGGATCTAGAGGTAGTGCCCCCAGCTGCTTTTTTGGGTCCAGGAACAGCCTTCAAAACCACACAGACCTTCTTGATGCACTCCATTTTCATAATTTTTTAAAAGACAAAGTCAAGATGAAAACATATAAAAAACCATTTTCTTTTTTTTTTCAAAGATGTGATGGGTTTTCTACAGGTATGCTGGGATCCGTTTAGATCCTCCCCATGTTCATCTAGGATGAGCTTGATTCTTCATGGCCGTGCGTTGCCGAAATCCGCAGGGGAACTGGTCTGGACCCGGAATCAGTTGGTCACCAGGCAAATCCGGTAACATAGTTTAATACTATGTAATATGCTATAATATCACATCCCTTGGTGCATTACACAAAATCTGACTTTTAAGCACTGTAATTTATTTTGACTATTTTAACATTTTTTTTTTTAAATTATTGTTTGCGAAATAGCCAGATTTTATATCAGAGATTATTTTTTACAATTTTTTTAAAAATTCTTAGTGCTTTTGTTCAGAGTCTATTTAAAATGTTTGTTATGGTAATAGATTGTCATGTACAAATTTTATGGACATTTTAGATCACACTTCATAATTAAAAATATTGATATTTTAGATCACACTTCATAATATATATCAGAAAACATGATCTCAAATCTCAATTTTCTCAAATTTTTGACGGAGTTTTCAGAACCCTTCATGCTACAAAATTATAAACTGTGGAAACTTAAATTCATTATGTTATAAGCGAAAACCTACATATGTAGTTAGTAAATCATATACTCTTCTTCAAACATAAGCCTCAAAAGTTCGTACACAGATTTCTCGAAACCTATATTAGAAGCTTAAACCTTTAAAACCTTTAATTGTTTTGCCAAAATTTACTTGTATCATTATTAAGTCATAGGTTGTTCTTTAAACATTGGTCTCTCATACTTTTATTACTTATTTTTTGGAATGGAAATATCAGTCTACTTGTTGGGCATGGTAAATAATTTTATTTACCTTAAATTTTTTTCTGCTGCTGCAGGAGAGGCTTAGTTCGTCTGAAACACAGCAGGAGATTGAAAGTAGCCTAAAACAGGCGCTGGTAATTGTTCTCTCTTCGTCTCATAGTTCCCGCGAGAGCTTTCTGATATTGAAATCAGCAATTGAATCGATGCAGCCTGGTAAGAAGGTTTACCTGCTCAATGACCCTGTGATAATATCGGCTTGGAGGGATGCTTTGATAAATTGTTTGAAGGTTATTGAGTCTATATTGCAGGGGCTTAATCAGAGATTTTTTAGCTCTAGGGTTCGACAGTTTTATACGATAGAAGATGTTACCCATTGGATTTTGGACAAGGGACTGAGGTTTCAGGCCGGGGATCCCCTACTTAAGGTTTTGGCAGGCGCAACGGGCTTGGCGCAGATGACCATCGAGGTCTCCAACGGGTAGGGAATTGTTTTTAGTTTTTAGTTCCTCGTGAATCAATGCGGGATGACAAATGGATGTTAAATTGAAAAAAACAAAAGCAAACCGGCATAGACTGCAAGCACGTTAGAGCGGCAAAAACATAAATATGCAATAACATAGAACTTCATTGAATCTGACGTTAAACAATAAATTTGCGAGTAGTATATAAAATTCACTCATGAAGCTGAACATTAAAGAATTTTTTATTTTATATTAATTTTGCTGAAGGTTAATTGCAAGGATTCCCGGGTATACCCGTCAGGTTTTGGACCTGGGTCATTGTTACCGTAAAAGCCTGCCCTTATAGCTGGACCACAACTGGACTAAAAAAATTTGTTGCCAACACATCCAAATATTGTTTAAAATTTTTACTGTTTGGAAGAGTTTCTAGCTCAAACAAATTACAATTTTAAGTGAGGATTCTCATAACATTTTAAAAATTTTTCTTTTGAGAATTCGGAAACTTGTTTTGATAAAGATTGGCCAGGATTTATAAACTTCAGGGAAACTTTTAATCTCATTCTCTATTTTAAATGAAGGTTCGCTCTAACTTTTGCAGCACAATATTTACTTCTTACTTTTATATAACAATATTCTTTCTTTAAGACTTTGTCAGCATTTCTAAAATGTGTTTCTCTGTAAAAAAATTCTTCCACCCTGTAGAGAATTTTAGTGGCCAAACGACTATTTCTGTCATAAAGATAAAATTATTAGCTATTTGAAATAAAGTTTGATTCAATTTCTATAGAACATTTATTTTATAATATATATGAAGAGATTTGCCTGGATTTTAAGCTTTTAAAGAAGTGTTCTTCCTTAAAATTCTTTCCTGCCACCAGGGTTGAGATTGAGATGGTGTTTGAGATGTTGAAGAGGGTTTTTGTGATAATTGGGAATGGAGAGGCAGTGTGCTCGAGATCGGCAAGACAGGGAATGCTTTTTACATGGATTCCTATTGTGGTGGATTATTGTCCGCATACTATGGTGGATGATCTAGATAAATCCTTGGCCAGGGCCTTAGCTACTCTCCCCAGGAAGGATCAGAATCCTTTGTTTGAGCTTTTTCTGCGGCATGTTGGGAAGGCATCAGTGGGTTCTACGCATATACGATGGGGCAGGACTTCCAAGGAATTCTTGGTCTGGTTCAACAAAGGATTCCTAAATTTAAAAATTTGAGCATACTGTAACGGTGAAGTTGTAAACTGACTGATTTCCTGGCTTACTTTGAAAAGGTATTCCTATATGTCAAAACATGGTAGTTTGGCTTTGTTCAAGCTTTTCAGCACAAGATACTGCTAGATGCTTCCTTCAGCAGATCTGAATTTATCATGTACCTTATACAACTATTTTTTTTTCTGGTTTTGTAATAGATAGTAAAGATGCAGGATGCAGTGTAACTGCATAGCCAAGCTTCTTTTTCTTGGTATGTTGCCAACTTGGAGCCTTTTTGGTACCATGAATATTTTTATGATTGATCAGACTCAGAAAGTCACCCTTTGGGTTAAGGAGAAGATCCCCAATAAGGTATATCTCAGGTCATTTGGGGTCCTCTAATTTTGTGCACATTGTAATATCAATGGACGAAAATAAAATTGAATTGAGGTTCAGCTTATGGGAAATTCTGGATTCTTGTAGCAAAGGTATGTTTATAGTGCAGTAAAAATAATGGAAACCTTGCCTAAGGCTGGTCTTTTGGTTAAGGAAGCGTATCTGAGTAACAAGCCTCATGTTCATGTTTTACTCGTTGCAAAATGAAACTACTCATTGTGTATTTTTTTCTGTTTGCTGACAAAGCGTGAATGGATTTCTAACTAGAAATGCCCGTTATAGTAGGCTGATGCGCATTACAGCTGCAACATTTTATTTATTTATTTTCCCGTCTTTCTGATTGATTTGTATTTTCTGCAATCTACTAATGGTGATGCCCCTTTTTCTTGCACTTTGCTTCTAATGCTGTGGTAAGTTACAATTCATAGTATTAATGTACGGGAAAAAAGGAGCAGAATTAGCATGAGAGATATTTTTACGTGTTTTAATCTGCATGAGAAGGTTTAGAGCATCCTTTTTAGGATCTCTTAACTGTAGATCCCCAATTTCTGTAATTAATAGATTTTTCCATTAGAAATATCCCGTGGCAACATTAAACATGGATTGAATTCGAAGGGTGTCACCATGAGTTGCATGTAAGATTCCTCGACAATTTTGTGACTAATGCATGTATCTAACTGTCTTGGGAATTAAAACAATCATATTTATATATACTGTGGCTTGAATAATGATATGTTCCACATTTTGTACATAACAGCTATTTTCATAATGGCTTGAAGGTGATTAGATTATCTGCATCGAATATGTGTTATTATTTCCTGTAAGAATGTAACTTATCCTCTCTCTTGCACAGCTAGTATTCATTTTTATTCCTTACCAAAAGCATTTTTGGTTGAAATTGTTCGGTCATGTAGCAAAGCTTGATATAACTGCAATGTTCTTTGTGAAAGAATCGTCTGTTTTAACATTCTGGAAGTAATAAATAATCTGATTGCAACTTCACTTGCACCTTTTGGCCATTCTCAGAAGCACTTCAATGCACCCATCTTTGTGATCACCAAGATGGGCTTTCTTATTATAAATGACCCCAGTAAAATTTGCTCGGTGTCTTATGATAGGCCTAATCTGGTATGCGTTTTCGATCACTAAAGCAGCGCTTCCTTTCTGATTACTTTGGAAATTGTTCAAGGCATGCAATTGATCTAACATGAAACGAATATATTCAATGGCATTTGTGGGTCCACATTTGGTGGATTCTATGTGAATGATTAGTGCTTGTGTGGAAGTGCAATTGATTTGTGGGTTCGCCTATATGAATAGTTGTTTGATATCCCCACCATTTAAACAATACCTATTAATCATTGTAAGAGATCGCCATTGATTGCTAATACAGGCATCGTTAGCCATGGGGCAAATATGTGATTATTTGTGAGATGAAAGGATGCAATAGTTTGTTTGTGACTTTTTGGATTAGATTGTGTGTTAGTATTTTCATTAATGTTTAAGATCACACTCTGTGATCCATCATCAAAATGTAATAGGTAATGCCTATAGTTTAGGACACATGTTTCCAAGCGTGGATGAACACTCCTTGGATGTATGGTCATTTTGCCCTCTTTAAAGGATATATAGAGGAGAGGATTGAACAAGTTGAGTGAGGTTTAATGGTTGAAAGAATAATGAGACACAAAGATTATGTATTTGAATATTATAATATTATTAATTATAATTTTTATATGAAATAGTGTCATTTATATTAATTGTATGAAGTTAAAAAAAACTTATATAATAAAAAAGTCAAGTGATGTAAGGTAGAGTAGTAACTAACATATCCATAGGAAAAACTTAAATTGCCAAGCAACAAAGAGTTATATATCTAGTAGCAAGAGGTGGATCTTGACTATTTGGTTTCTACGTATTAGAATTATCATGACTTCGAGATGAGCTCTTAGCTTGTGGGAGCACCATCATTAGCTTACACTATGGTGGAAGGATGGCTAGTTGTCTTGGGGGAGAAATAACTAAGGCAAAATGAGAAAAATTGCCATTTTCAAGCTAGCCAAAGGCACCTCTATCACAAGGTTGAGAAGTTGAAAGTTGAAGATCTCTTGGACTAGCCACAAGCATTGTGATTATGAGTTGTGTGTTGAGAAGCATGAGAATCATCACAAACATGGGCACTATGGCTTCTACCATATTGATGTTTGGAAGGAGGGGATTGGCTCCTATTGAAAAGAGATGTTAACAAAAAAATTGCAATTATGTAAGGGCTATTACTGTAGAGATTGAGAAGCAGTTGTATGTTGACCACTTCAAGTGCAAATTTATTAGCTTGCACTTGTATTTGCAATAACACATTGGCAAACATAACAGCTTTAAAATACATGATTTTTTTTTTATTCATAAGAGGTGAGTTTTATAATGATGCGAGAATTTAGCCTGGCCCGCACTAGGTGAGATCACATAAGAGGGTCTCATCCCCATGGATTTAGGATTACATTTGATTTATTCAACCATGGTCATACTGGACCATTCAAATCTCCATCTACTTGTTCTTGACGCCACTATCAGAAACCATATCTACCTAGGATAAAAAAGCTAAAAATATTAGACTGCAAAACCATCCCATCAACACGTGCACAACACAGAAGGTTTTGAACATTAGTCCAAAACAAACTAGGTTATATAACGAAGTCTAGCAACAATTGCCTATCGGGTATTGGCAACAAATTTGGCACTAGATTTAGCGTGAGAATGCAATTTATTTATGATTTCCTCAGTTTTGAGGATACCATTTTCCTTTTTTTGCACTATGAGCCATTCAACGCCCCCCATTCTTTTGTTCCTTGGAACTAGATATGGTGTGAGATCGGAGCTGCATTATGTTGCAGAAATCCCTATTTTGACTGGTATTCCTCTTCTTTTTCATTATTGTTTGCCATTCGTTTCTCCCTTCCCCATCATATGAATCATTTAGAACTTGAGATGGGGCCTGAGAGAGGGAGCACTCAACCTTTGTGGTTTGAGAACCTTCACTAGATACAGTAGATCCTATGAGCTGTTTGATTGTTGGAGCAGAAGTATCTATGGGAGAGGGACTTTGAGAGGTAGCATCGTCACCACCTGCACGATCAAGACAACAAGAGTTACTTAGAAGGGACAATTTCTGATCAGACTTTGATTGTGCAGGGAGCTCAACAATCTTCCCCTCATTTTTACTTTTGGTAACATTCTTTGGAGAAACACAACCCTTGGGGGAGTTCAAAACAAAATAATGTTTAGGGGAAGCATCTTTCCACCAAGAAGCCTCCCATTTTGCTTGAGATTTCACATTTGGGCATTCTACTGCAATGTGTCCAATTTTGTAACATCTTCTGCATTTGAAGGTTAAATCTCCGTAGCCCAAGGGTTGCAACCAATTGTTACTGTTCACATTTAAGATGATTTCTGTTGGGAGGGCTTTGGAGGTGTCCAACTGAACCATAATCCTGGCAAAGGTTGTGTGGATGAAGTCTCTTGAATTTGCATATGTGTATATGAAGCTACCAAGAGTGTTTTCAATAGCAACAAAACAAGATTCAAACCAATAGTGAAGGGGGGAGATTTGGGAGGCAAACTCAGATTGACATAATTGAAAATGATTCGGTGGCTAGATCAAAGTTTGGGTGCCACGATTTTAAAGTAGTGTACTATCTCCCCACAACCACATGTAGTTGAGAATGACATTTTTGTCTTGCTTGCTGTCAAAAACCACAGTAAAAAAAACCCCTTGCACTAGGATAAATTTCCAAGTTTTTTGCCGTTAGAGGAAGCCACAATTATGAAATCCATTCATGAAGCACAGGAAGGTTGGGCCAAAAATGACTAAACCTATCGATTAACCCATTCTCAGAAAAAAATCTTCATTTTCACGTGGTTCCTTCAATAAAATGGCGTCAAAGTCTGATTTCAGGGGTTTATTTAGAGCAATGAATAGTCCTCCTATTGGTTATACTTGGATGGTTCAATTTCAATGAGATATCAGGCGAACCAGACCCAGATTTGATGTTTTCCAATGGGGCGCCAGACTGAGGGGCGTCCACAGACCACACATCATTGCCCCGCACACTTTTCACTGCATCTAAAAAAGGGGTCTTTGTAACAGATCTGACCCCAGAAAGCATATTATTGGAAGTCCTGGTGGACCGTGGAGGAACACCAGCCGATCGAGTGCCCCATTGAGGCCATCACAAGCAGAAAGTGGCACGGTAATGGAAGAGGCCTGCCACATTTGGGCCTGCACAAACACGCCCCCATCCAAGCCTTCGACCATGGAACAAGTAGCAGAAGAATCTCTGTTGCCCTGCAGAACTCCATCGACGCTAGAAACTCCATCAACGTCCGCAACCAAAACTCTAAAATTCGGCAACGACACCATCTATTACAATCATTATCTATTAATGTAAAGTTATTCCTTGATAACAAAATACATGAAATTATTATCAACAACATAATTAGGAAAAAAAGAGTAAAATTCTTATCATTTCGAATGCTAAATGGCATTTTCACTTTGAAAGTATGTTATATTTGGGTAAATTTAGCACAAATTCTGGGACAAGAAAAAGGCTTAGGTCTAAAAGGCTTGAAAAAATCATGAATCCAAATCCACATAGCCTATGCATAAGAGGTGTTTGATTGTTTTCGAGTGCTTGCAAAAAAGGCAACAATGATTGATAATTCCCAAATGAATCAATTAGGAACCAATAAGAAGATCTTGATATAAGAGGTACAAGGCAAAAATAGCAACTCAATTATAGCTAAAAAACTAGTTTGATATTTGTGTTGATATGATCTAGTGAAGGATTTAAGTGCCCATATGTTATTAAGCGTTTTCACCATATACAAATGTGGTGAGAGCCAAGCATATCCTTTGTGAGGTTTATAATTACAAAATGGTGTATCATCATACCATTTCCAATCATTCTACCATGCTTGAAAGACCTAATCTCAATTTTATGTGGAATTTCCATAGAGGAGTCTAACAATAGTCTAAAAGGATTCAAAATTTTGATTGGTGAGTCTATATTTTATTTTGACTTCTAGCCATGAAACATGATTCCTAGTGGTTCTTGAAAAATGATTTGAAAGTCCTAATGCTCACGCTATTTTTTTTTCTAAGTGTGAACCCAAAAAGTCTTCACAAGAGGTCTATATTGAAAAGTAATCACATGAGACCACCAAAAAGTTTGTTGGTTAACAGATAAACTAATGTAAATTCATTTTCAATGGCTTAATAGCTTTTGAAGTTTTCCAGATACTTTTTATGACAAAAGTACCCTAGATTTGAATATGCTCATTTATGACGAGGATTGAGTGAAAGCCAATGTCTCTCCAAGATTTATGTCCATGAGGCACTTCAATAGAGTCAAAATAAAAACATTTCAAGCTTCTTTACCCTCTAGGGCTCTAAGTATCCATTTAGCACACAAGGATGTACCTTGTCATTGTATGCCAATAAGACCAAACCAACTAGAGTTGTAAGGAAAGCAATAAAACTCCTAGGCAACTTTATCAAAGACTTTGCCTTGTTTAGAAGAAGCCCATAAGTAATCTATAAGTAGTTTTTCTAGCTTTTGATAAGAAGATTTGGATGACATCCAACATGGAGAATAATAAACATAGGTGGGAGCTAGAACTTTGAAAAAAATCTTGCAAGGGAGAGAGGCTTACTAATCCAATAAAAAAGCCAACATTTTCCCAATTTGCTAATAATATCTTGCCATAAAGAAAAGGAAGAATCCTAGAAGACAAAAGGAATCTAAAAACCTCTCCATGATCAATCCACTTCTAGCTAGAAGAATTAAGCCAAGTAGGTTTGGGTAAAACAAAAAGTTTATAGTATTGACTTTTTTGCTATTAAATACTTGAACTGGAAGTTAAGCAAAAATAATATTGGCATTGAAGAGTTTGATTGACACTACTCTCATCCTCTAGGAGAGAAAATAGTCATAAGCAAAATGACCATTGACTAACTATTGAGTAAAATTGTGAAAAGTAATACCTTTGACAAGGTTTTTTGAAGCAACATGATCCAAAAGATAACCAAAACCTTTAGTAGCCATCACATATAAAGTAGGAGTAATCATACATCATTGTTGTATAGATTGAAAAAGCGTAAAAAAGAAGATTGATGATGATTGATAGTGATGTAAGCAAAAGAATCAACAAAAAATGTTGTAACATATTTCAAGAATTTAGGACCAAGACCTAAAGCTTAAAGCATTGCATTCTACACAATCATAAACTTTGATAAAGTCAATTTTTTTTTGATCGATAATAGTTAAACTTTATTAATAATAAAGAAAATTTTTATAGTGCAAAATATAAATCCCTGAACACCAATAGAACCAGGGCTGAATTTGACCAAAAAACTACTAGACCAAAAACACAAAACTACCACTGCAGACATATAGACCGAACACAACCAACCACACTCTACCACCACCCGATCCGGGACAAAACCTACCTAGAGAATAAAGAATGGCAATCTATGCCTTCACCAGACACAAAAGAACCATACATCTAAAAGCTAAAACCAAACAACCCAGACACCGACAACAACCTACACCAAATTCAACTTAAAAAACATTAAGGAAGACATGTCCTAGAGGCAGCACACTAGACCCAGCTTGATTAAGCCACTTCCTTGCGTTTCTTGGCAACACGCAGAGGGCCATTGACCCAATAATCCTCTGCACGAAAGGAGAACCTCGGTCCACCCAAACTCGGTTTTGCACGTGCCATCTCCACCTCCTTCAGGTGTGTCTTGAGGGCATCCCAACCCAAAGCCGCTTCCACTCTTCTCGCATCATGATCCATTCCTCATGGCCAATGAACAAAGGGTGCATACATTGTAGGAGCCAAGCCATCCCCTTCCTTGGCGTCGCCTTGCAAAAACCCTAGCACCTCGGTTGAAGTAGCATAGAATTCAAACCATACAACCATGCAAATTTGAAGCATCTCCGCAATAAACCTTCCACCTCTTTTTTCCCAACCTCCAATCCCCAGGCAACAACCATGGACACAATTTCCACATTTGTCTTGTAACGATGGTCTATCAACATAAAATCCTCTCCCAAAATAACTTCCATAATCTATAGCAACACACTGTCACTAAATTTCAAAAATGACTTCAAATGCTTTTCTATAATCCTGCCCCTAAAGGATAGTTGCTGGCGCGTGGTGATGAGACAGAAGGAGGCCTCCATATCGCACCACCACACACACAAACCAAAGCCACCGTTTGCAAAAGATACCTCATTGAACACCAACAGAGCAAATAAAACCTGACCCCCATCACATCACAATAAGGCCTCATCAAGTCATAAATACCTAGACTCATTTGGCTATGTACTTTGTACTAACACATCCCACGAAAAATCTCTCAAATCTTCAAAAAACCCGACAATCGCATCAGTCAAAGTGATCGCCCACTTTGATAGCCTGTCCACCGTATGATTCTCTTCTCTGCCTACGTGTCTGATGACATAGGCCTCAAACGTAGAAAGGATTTGAGTACTAACGACTACCAAATTTTGAAGGTACCAAGCATTAATTTTACCTTATCGAATAACATTAATGATAATTTGAGAATCGTCTTCTAAGCGAATTTTAAATTGACTAAGGTTTTTCCCATACTTCAAAGCTTCTAAAGCTGCTTTGGCCTTTGCCACATTATTCGTTCCATTCTTCAATTTCACAACACCGAAAGCCACCAGATTCCCCATCCAATCCGAAACTACAAAACCCGCACCCGATGGACCCGGTTTCCCTTTCGAGGCCCCATCAAAATTCACCTTATACCACCCTTCACTGAGATTTGTCTCTCACAACCCCTGCATTCATCAAGAACAGATCAACCCATTGAGGCCCTTTAACGGGCCCGATAAAGTCAATTTTGACAAAGATGGCTTGTTGAAAATGTCTAGCCCACTTCATCCATTCCCACACAATAATGATATTATCAAGAATATATTTGGATTTGATAAAGTCAAATTGCTTTAGATGAACAATTGAAGGGAGAAGATGACACAACTTGAGAGCAAGAGCATTGGCAATGATCTTATAAGAGACATTGAGCAAGGGGATCAATTACCAATTGCAAACATCCTTGGTATCTCTAGCCTTACGTGTGAACTTCATATTTCCTAAGGATTTTAATTATAAGCTTCCAGATAAATTCTATAGATGCCATTACCAACCATATCTCATAGGGCTTTGTAAAATTCACAAGTAAATCCATCACATCCTAGTGCTTTATCATTGGTCATGTAAAAACAAAAAATGAAGGTCTTCATGAGTTAAAGTTCCTCACACAAAACTTTGTGGGAGGGGGAACCTTGTAGGGGGCCATCTAAATGCATTGTTGAAGAACATTTAATCACCTTTGCGACAACTCTTGGGCTTTGAAAACTTTTTCATAGTGACAAACAAATGTCCAAGTAATGTTAGGAAGCTCCTCCAAGAGTTGAGATTGTTCTTTGATGTGCTTGATCAACAAATAAGTATGATAAGCTCTTAAAGATTGAAAAAACTTAGAAATTCTATATTCAACTTTGAGCTATTGAATACAAGCTTTGGTTTAAGCTCCTATAGCACAATGGTTATTTGCAATCTTTTTTGGTTGATAGAGTTTGGCAACATAATGGTGTAGAGAATGAGCAAATAGTTGCTCTTCTAGTTCAATGGTGGTGGTCATTATCCCAATGGTGAAAACATGCTAGTCGATGCCCATAAATGTTAAGAAATTGTGAGGTACATTTAAGTGTATCATTCCACCACTAAATCCATCTAGTTTGATGGGGTGGACATGGTTCCAAATTGTAGACATGCCATTTATGACCACGGGTAGGTTGATGAATTGTTAAAGAGAGATTTAAAATGAATAGCATATTATTTTGCTTTGTCTTAGCAAATTGCCATTTGATGGAAATTTTTATTGGAACATGATAAGAAAGGATATTTGACAAAGTTTCAACTAAGAAGGAAAAGTAGTTCACATTAGAAACTATTGGGCTAACATTATGACTCTTTTTAGCCTTTTAAGAACACATTCAAAATTGGAATGAAGGTCACTCCATGTATGCCAAACAATTTATTTATGACGATGACCAATATTGGGATAAAAAGGGACCAATTTATTGTGCATATAAAATCAACCTTCCCTTTTTCCAACTATTCGACACATGGGCAAAGTACCACATTTTTTAGGTAACATCAACCATATTAAAATTACCACACATGACATGTTGCTAGATGCATTGAATCAACAATCTAGTGCCAAAGATCAAATTGTTCAACAACATTGGAAGCATAAACATTAACTATCCCTAAATAATGATTATCAATATTAAAAATAACCCATAATGTTTATTTGTAGGGTCACATCGTTAGTTGACTAAGTGTGATTGCCATTAAGGAGAGAAAAAAGTAACCACTCCACCACATCCTACCTCATGGTTGTTTCACAAAAAAACTAGTTGACCATATGATATGGCAAACAATAGAAAGCAAAAAGTCTAAAATTTTATCCTCTCGTAAACAAAGAATATCTAGTTTTTCAAATATTTGTCGAACAATCCATATTGTATATTTTCTTGTGAGATCTTTTAGACCTCAATTATTCTATGAAAGATAATTCATTCCAAAGGTATATCATCACCATTGAGCTTATCCAGAGCTACAAAGTTATTTTACAAAAATATCTTCATTAGATGATGGGTTGAAACTTCCAAATTGAATGACTAGTGTGAAATTCCTTTGCTTATTTGGAATGTATTCTCCATCCTCCAGGCTTTGGTTAGGGTCTATGAATGCTATGAAAAAGCCCTAGAAGAAGGTGAAGGAGAATGATTAAGACCTTTTGTCTAAGTAGTAAGAAGACATCACACTAGTTGGGAGTGGAGTTTAGATTAACTTATGCTTGCCTCTTGAAAAGACTCCATGGGATGCAGATAAATCAACTTCCTCTCCCTTATACATAGGTTTTGATGCCATAATAACCAAATCTTTTGGAGGAATTCCCCTATTGATAGGTGGGGGTTTTCACCCATTGTTCTAGTTCTCACAATTTCCAATTGATAACCAACCCTCCTCTTTTTGGGGATGAGGAGCATCCCTTAAAGGCTTATGCTTGGGTTTGGATTTGGATGTAACAAAAAGACAATCCTTGATTTATTTAGAAGATTGGCACCCATAGTAGGTGCTATCCAAGCCGAGATAGATAACCCTTTGGGCTTGACACATTTTCCTAATTTGAATGTCAATCAACTCCTTCAAATATTTCAAATTATCTACTTCAATGCACCCACTTTTTTGTGTTGACCAAAGGTTGCCCTTGATGTCAAAGGTTGTCATTGATATAGTAAGAGGATTGATGTCAAAGGAGTTCTTTGTGTCAAGGGTGTAAGGCAAGTAGTACATGAATTATACTTATCTTCCCCTGTCATATTATTTTGAGTTGTAGAGATTTGCAGAAATATATTTTACTAGTTATATTTCCAGATGTATGTTGTATGTTAGAAGATCAATGTGGTTACATACCTTTCTATGTTGGTAATTATATTGTCATATCAATCATATCACTAAATCAAGAAACATACATTATTAGATTCTGAGGAGTGTCTATGTTCTAGAAGTTGGTGTGACTACTATACGCTTGTAATATCTTGCTTCCATCTATTCAGAATGATAGAGGTGATTCAAAAGTCTATACCAGAATGTTTCAGCTCAATTTCTAGGGCAGAGAGATTTCTTTGGCAATACAATTATGGTCAACATTTCTTTCAGAAATGAAGTTCGGCTCTATGGTTTGAAAGGAGAGTGTCTACACACGTTATATCTTATTCCCTAGTTCTGGAGGATATGTTCAACATACAAAAAGATTGAAGTGACAGACGGTTCTCTATGTCTACCTATCAACTAGTTGATGCTTGAGAATGTGTGGAAATGGCTAGTAGCGTGCGAAATTCAAATCTTGTGTGTGGTGTCAAGATAGGACTTGGTTAAGGTTCCTGTGATAGAGCACGACATCATGTTCTTTTGGCGACAACAAAACTTGATTTTGGACCAACATGTTACATGTTTCATGTAATTTGAAGTTAGGTCCACCTTATGCATCTTGGTTATTTGTTGATCCCTGACCAACATAGAAGAATGTTAATGCAATTTCATGTATATATTTCTCAGACGTACAAAAGCATTAGGAGAAGTAGAATTACACCAATGTGAAGAAAATTTGGCTGAAGGTGTAAATTGAAGAGAAGGTGCTGAATATAAAAGGGAGAGTTGCATTTTAGTGTGTGCACCAATATTAGAAGATCATATGCAATGTGGAAGAGTGTCGGTTATAACTCTGGCACGTGTATGAGATATATTCAGCTATATAGAAGATCCATAAGCTTTATTTCTATAATCCACCAAGACTGGTGTTCTACCTCTTGTATTGGTTGATGGTTGGGGATTGGTGTCTCTAGTAGGTTGGTGCCTACTTCATATTGTAAAATTCACTTGTATATGTATGCTTTGTGAGGTTGGATTTGGACAATAGATCCAAGTAGCTATTTTCACTGCAGTTTTCCCATCTCGGGTTTCCAAGTATATCTGGTGTTCAATAGTGTACGAATGTGTGCTCAATGCTTGATTAGTAGTAGTGAAGATTCAAGTTGCATGATATAATATTTGAGTTGAAGTTAAGAGGAGTTTTGAATTGATTAGATCTATCGATTCATCCCCCCTTCTCAATAGATTGTGTGCCCTTAATTTTGTTGGTGAGCAATTTTTTAGTTAGTTTTAACAAAAAATAATATGGCCTAAAAACACCACAATATAGTCTGAAAAGGCCAATAGAATAAAGTTAAGCCAAGGAATGTGGCCTAGATAAGGACTCTTAGGGCTCTCTCCTTAGAGATGACAAAATCCAAAGTTAAGGGTGAAAAACTAACAAAGAGCTATGTAGATGCCAAGGGCCATGTTATTAGGATTAAGGTGACATTTACCTTGCAATAATATGTATATTTCATGTGTCTCTAGGGAAAAATACAAACTACTGTCACACTTCTATAAAATCACATAAAAGTGGTATTTATGTTTTGAATTTCAAGATGATATAAATTAATGAAATGTGAAACTCTTGATGAAGTTTATGCTCGTAATTTTTAAATTAAAAAATTAAAATTGGTTTGATATATATATTTTAATAAATTTAATAGAATAATTTTGATTGTTGAAAAATTGTGAAAAAAGTGAGGTTGATAGGACATCACAAAAAAACAAACAAACATTTTTTTTCCCAAATAGCTAACTTCAATATCTAGTGCATGGAAGAAAAATATTATTTTTTGATAAATATTTTTTTTGTAATTAATATTTTAAAGTCAAAATTTACCAAAACGTTGTAGTTTTAATGGGATGTCAACTTTTGTTTGATTTTTTACCATAAAAGACAAATTATACCCTTTTGGATAGGATTCTCTTTAATGCATCATATATTTTTCAAATTTTTTTTAATATGTTTTAATTTAAAAAAAAAAATCAACCTCATCTTTGATTATAACAACCTACTTGCAATATTTAAAAAAAAATCATATTAAAACTAATCAAAATATCAAAAAACAAATTGGATTGTAGACTTTGAGCTCTACAAAAGGGTATTTTTAGATTTTTGAAAATATCTAGTCTAATCGAAGAAACATCTAAGTGAAGTGGAGAGTTTTAGAAAATTGTTAAAGAGGGGGGAGTTGGCTACCAACTAAGATGCCAAATAGACTGTTTCAGGTGAAACATTTTCAATTGAAACTATGTCATTGAAAACGTTTCGACCAATACAACCATATAATTTATTTTTGTTCTTTTTAATTCAACTTTGTTTTCAAGCAAGTGAAAAAAGACACAAAAGAATTTCTTTTGACAAAAGAGGCTACAAATTTTCAAGTACAATTTTTTTTCACAAATTTAATATAATTTTCCATTTTTTAAAAGAGATCAATCATATAGTATTTAGCATTCTCATATCAAGTTCTAAGGAAAAATAAGACTTAACAATTCTCTATAATAGGCTTCTCCAATTATTTATACTTAAAACAAGTGTTGCACCATACCATCTAACAAATCCCAAATACTTTAAAGACCTTATCAAATAATAATAATTTTGTGACTATCATCTTTTATCTAGTGAACCATCTAGACCACTTGATGTAACTTAGTTGGGATTTATCATTGATGTCAATAGAATTTGTTGGTTTAACCTCTATGATATCAATAGAATAAGTCTATAAAACACTTATGACCATGTTTTAATTTTACTCCCCTCTATCTATTGGCCTTTACTAGTAATATATGGTCAATATGCCCATCATTGTTGCTAATGATAAACCTAAATAATGCAAAAATATGAAAGTGCTCATATGAAAGTCCTTATATTGACGTACCTATCCTATTTACAAATCTGTAAATTATTATACATATGAGAAAGCATGTATCTACCACATTTGAATATCTTGTATTCTTCTCAATATTACAACAAACACAAGCTAATAGGAGATAGAAAAACCCTTAACATCATGGAAAATAAGAATAGACATTATCAATAGTAAACACTTGTGCTCACAAGATGCACCACTAAGGATAAGCTCACTATATAGGACCCTATCACACTTGTACCTAGCTCAACCATGGATTACTAGTACAAGTCCCTATCCTCCTACTAAGTGGTATAATGATTCTC